>JAJPUD010007680.1:0-47781 GCA_023553655.1 Myrmecobius fasciatus
CCTTGTTTTTACCTCCTTTTTTTTTTTTAGATCTTATTTTACCACTTTTTCCCTCTTTTCCCCAGTATGACAACATTTTCCCCTCTAGTTCTCTTTTTCATATTATCAAAGTAATATCTAGTTAATTATACCCCCAAACTTTGAGTATCTCCCTAGTAGCAATAAAGTTCTCAAGAGACCTTTCCTTTTTACCTTTTTATGCATCTCTTGAGTTCTGTGTTTGGGTGTCGAATTTTTTGTTCAGATCCGGTCTTTTCATTAGAAATAGGTGAAATTCACCTATATCATTGAATGACCATCTTCTTCCCTGGAGGATAATGCTCATTCTAGCTGGATAGGTTATTCTCGGCTGTAATCCAAGTTCCTTTGCCCTTCGGAATATCTGGTTCCATGCCCTTCGATCCTTCAGTGTGGAAGCTGACAAATCCTGTGTGATTCTAATTATTGAACCTCGGTATTTGAATTGTTTCTTTCTAGCTGCTAGCAGAATCTGTTCCTTGGTGCTATAGTCCTGAAATTTAGCCACGATATTCCTTGGGGTCTTAATTTTGGGGTCTCTTTCAGGAGGTGATGTTGATTTTGCCCTTTGATTCTACAATCTCAGGGCAGTTTTCTTTCAGGATTTCCTGGAAGATAGTGTTTAGGTTCTTTTTTTCATCATGGCTTTCAGGAAGTCCAATAATCCTTAGATTGTCTCTCCTAGATCTATTTTCCAAGTCAGTTGTTTTTCCTAGGAGATATTTCATATTTTCTTCTAATTTTTCATTTTTTTGTTTTTGTTTGACTGATTCTTCAAGTCTTAGTGAGTCATTCACTTGCATTTGTTCAATTCTTATTTTTAAAGTGTTGTTTTCTTCAGTTACCTTTTTAAGCCCCTTTTGTAACTGGCCAATTTGTTCCTTGCACTCTTTTTCCACTTCACTAATTTTATTTTTTAATAAATTGGTGTCTTTTTCATATCTCTTTCGCAGGGCATCATATCCTTCTTGCACTGATTTCAGTTTATTTTCCCATTTATCCTCCAGCTCTCTTTTGAGGTTCTTTATGCAGTCTTCCAGAAAGGCCTTTTGAAAAGGGGACCAGTGATGGTCCTAGCTGATGTTCTCTGGATTTTTGTCTAAAGGAACCTCTGGCTCTGCGGTCGTTTCTTTGCCTTGATAAAAGCTGTCTATGGTGAGAGCTCTCTTTTGCTTCTTCATCATAATTTTTTTTTTTTTTTAGACAGTGTGGATATCTCTTTAAGGTAGGGGGAAAAAAAGCGGCGGCTGCAAAAAGCTTTGCCCTGGGGCACTTCGGCGAGTTGACTTAAGGTGCTGGGCCGGTGGGGGCTAGGATTAAGTCCGAATTACTCCTTAAACAAGGCAAGTCTGCCAGAACACCTGTCCCCAATCAGGGCAGAGTGTCCCGAGTGCCTCAGATAAGCTCCAGGTGTTTGGAATTTGGAGTTTGGAGTTTGGAATTTCTTCCACGATGAGCTGAGCTGAGTCCCACTCTCACTTCCGGCCTGCACAGTTGTCATCTATTTATCTCTCTGTCCGAGTCCGACTAACCTGATATGAAGTTATCCAGAGAGCTGTGCCCAAATATTTCTGAGTTCGTTGACTTGAAGATCAGTTCGGAGGCTTATTTTATTGTTGATTTGAGAGAAGATCGGAGGAGAGGCAGAAAGTCACCTTTTCACTCTGCCATCTTGGCTCCGCCCCCCTCCCAAGGCAATTTTTTAAGACTAAAATTCACAGAACAGTTATCAGTCTGCAGAAGTATTTCCTATCCTGAAAAATTATTTATACTATTATTCCTACTACTCTTACCAACTCACACTTATAGAATACTTTTAAGTTTTGCAAAATGCTTTCCTCATAACAGAGTTGGCACAACATGTTATGCTTATTTTACTTACTATTTAAATTTGTTGGGAATGTACTTTACAAATCCTAAAGTATTATATAAAAGTTCTGTTAGGAAATATTTTATTTAGAATTATTGAAGCTAATTGATATAGACAATAGATTTCTTCTTTTAATTTTTCTAGCATAATCATAATATCAGATTTAGTATATTATGATCTAGTTTTTAGGCCTATCATTTAAATTTCCATGTTTTCACATAATTATTTGCTGTTGCTTCTAATTTTTTTGTGTGTGTATTGTTTGGTTTTCTCTTTATATTTTTCAATCTTTTTTTAATCTTTTTAATCTGTTTTAAATTTTATTCTTTTTTTCATGTATTTAATTTTTTTTTTATTTACTGCTCTGATTTTCTACTTTGTTCAAATTCTTATTCCATGGTACAAAGAATAGCAAGGGCAATAAAGCCAGAGGACCTGGGTTCAAAAATTCACCTTTATGGTCCTGGAAAAATTATAAGTGAACTTATCTTTATTATCCTGTATAAGTCACTTAACCTATTGACCTCAGTTTCTTCATCTGTAAATGAAAGGCTGACCAGTTGCCCTCTTAAGATTCATTTCAGCTCTAAATTTGTAATCCTATTATTTTCTTAGCATTGCAATTCTTTCTTATTTTCTTTGAATGTGCAATTTATCTATTTGAGAATGTCTCTGAGGGTATGTTGTATACTTACATTTTCCGTTTCCATTCCTTCTATTATTTTATCTGATTCAGTTGCTTTGTAGTATTTGAAAATTTTTATCAGCACTCTGCTATTTTGTTTGATATTTTTTCTTGTGTGGTGCATTTGAAGGTTCTTTTCTCTTTGGTGTTTGTTTTTGTTGCTGGTTTTTTTTTTGGGGGGGGAGTATCTGAAGAGGCAGGATAGTTCCTGGTCTCTTAATTTTGATTTTTATATGTGTTTTTATAATTTTCTTCTTTAAAAAATAGAAATATGTACTATTATAAGAGAATAATTTAAAATAACTATAACTAGATAATAGTGTGATTGTAACTATAAGTAGAGGCCAATGAGACATGGTGGGAAGTTAAGGTGTAAAAAGTTTGGAAAGTGGCAGGGGGAAGATTGTGAAGGATTTTGAATGCCAAAAAGAAGGTTCAGAATATTATATGTGATAATAGAGGTGATAGCCATTGGAATTGAGTGAGTAAATGGAGTGTCATGGTAAGACCTGGAATTTAGAGGGTAGAATGGAATGGGGAGAGACTTGCCACAGGAAGATCAATCAGAAGGCTATTGGAATAATCCAGGGTCCCTACCAGTATAATTTCCGCCCCCTCCCCTTTCCTCTCAAGAAGCATTATGAAGTTAAAATCAAGACAACTTGATAAACACGTTGGATACAAAGGGTGAGAAAGAATAAGGAGCCAAAGAGTTCACCTAGATGCTGAACTGAATGACGGGGAGGATAGTAGTATCTTTGATTGTAATTAGGAAGTTAAGAAGAGGGAAGTCTTGGGAAGAAAGATTAGTTCAGTTCTGGACATTTTGAGTTTTAGATGTTTATAGGACAGCAAGTTCAAGATGTACAATAGACATTTGGAGATATAAGATTGCAGCTTTATATTTAGAGAGGTTAGGACTAAATAATTGGATTTGAGAATCATCAGAATAAAGAGGATAATCGAGTCCATGAGAGCTCATGAGAACACAAAGTGAAAGAGTGATCTAGATGAGGATCCATCAAAGAAGACTGAGAATGATCAGTCAGATAAGTAGGAAGAAAATCAGGAAAAATTAAGTGTTTCAAAAACTAAAGAGTTTATTGAGGAGAAAAGTATTATGGATGGTGGAAAGACTATTGAGTTAAAAAAAGAATGGGGATTGGGAAAGACTAGTAAAAGGTTATTGGTTACTTTGGAAAGAGTAGTTTTTATTTAATATATATCCTTTATGATTACTTGATCATTTATACTTTTTAATGTTTTTTCTTTTTTGCTGTGTTTTAACATCAACATTTCCATGTAGCTGGGTTCTTTTCATCATTAATGCCTGAAAGTACTCTATTCCATTAGTAATCCATTTTTCTCCCCAACAGGAATTTTTTACTCAGCTTTTCTAGGTAAATTATTTTTTACTATAATCTTTTTCCAGTAAGGGTCAATGTTGAAAAATTACCCATACATGTTTTGCAAATAAAAAGCTTTAATAAAAATATATAACCTTTTTCCATCTGAAATATCATTCCAAGTTCTCTGATTTTTTATATCAATTGCTGCTAAATTAGATATAATCTTGACTATGACTTCATGGTATTTGAATTCATTCTTTCTGGTTGCTTTCAGTATTTATTCTGCTGGATTTTTGCTATTGTATTCTTGAGGATTTTAATTTTGAATTTTTTTTCAGAAGTTGACTGGTGGATTGTTTCTATTTCCATTTTTTTATCCTTTGATTTTAAGAGATCTTGGCAGTTTTGTTTTAAGATTTCTTTAAATATTATGTCTCTAGTTTTGGTCAAAGTATTTTTAGTCATGGTAGTCTGATGACACTTGAATTTTGTTCTCAAATCTGTTTTCTATGTCAGTTGTTTTTGCTATGAGATACCTTATATTTTATTTTTTCATTCTCTTCACTTTGTATTAATATTTCTTTTTGTCTCATGGGATCATTGATTTCTATTTGATCAGTTCTAATAGTTAGAGAGTTTCTTTCTTACACAAGATTTTATATCTCCTATGCCAAGCTATTAATTTCCTTTACAATTTTTTCTTTCATAGGTCTCATTTCTCTTAAAATTTTTAAAAATATTTTGAGTTCTGAATTCCTTCCCTTTCCCTCTCCTACTCACTGAGAAAGCAAAAAAAAGTGCTATCAGTTATATATGTGAAATCATGTAAAACACATTTCCAATGTTGCAAAAGAAAAGCAGGGAAAATAAGGAAAGTTAAAAAAATTATGCCTCAATGTGTACTGAAAATTCATCAGTTTTCTCTGTGGAAATAGATAGTATTTTTTTGATCAAAAATGTATATTTGTATTGATCGGAATAATTAAGTCATTCATAGTTAACCATACTGCAATATCTTTGTTGCTGTGTACAGTTTTTCTGGTTCTGTTCAGTTCACTTTACATCAGTTCAAATAAATTCATATATATCTTCCCAAGCTTTTCTGAAACCATTCCCTTTATCATTTCTTATAGAACTATATTATTCTATCACAATTATATACTGTAGTTTTTTTAGGTATTCCCTGACTGACGGACATTACTTCAATTTCCTATTCTTTGCCACCACAAAAAGCTGCTAAAATATTTTTGTGCATATAAGTCCTTACTCTGTTTCTTTGATCTTTTTGGAGTATAGACATAGTAATACTATTGCTGGGTCAAAAATTATGTTCGGTTTCAAATTATTCTCCAGAGTGTTTGAACCAATCAATTCACAACTCCAATTAATATTCCAATTTTTTTCCACCTCACCTCCAACATTTGTTATTTTACTTTTCTTTCATGCTAGCTGATCTGAAAGGCCTAAAGTAGCACCCCAGAGCTGTTTTAATTTGCATCTCTCTAATTAATAGTGCTTTAGAACATTTTTTTCTGCATGATTGTAGATAGCTTTTGATTTCTTCTGAAACCACTCTGTTCAAATCCTTTGACAATTTGTCAATTGGGGAATGACTTGTATTCTTAGAAACTTATTTGAGAAATGAAGTTTTTTTCAGAGAAACTTACATATATTCTCTCCAGTTTCCAGTTTACCTTGAAATCTTAGCTGCACTGGTTTTGTTTGTGCAAGATGTTTTTAATTTTGATTCAATAGTCAATGATTATAGTGAGATGCCAGCCTCAGGAATAAGAACTCAGTATTTGACAAAACCCAAAGACGCCAGCCTCTGGGGTAAAAACTTACTATTTGACAAAAATTGCTGGATAAATTGGAAAATAGTATGGAAGAAACTGGGCATTGATCAACACGTCAAACCATATACCAACATGAGATCAAAATGGGTTCATAATTTAGACATAAAGGGTAATACTGTAAGCCAATTATGAGAACAGGGGATAGTCTACCTCTCAGATATGTGAAGAAGGAAGGAATTTATGGCCAAAGAACTAGAGAACATTATGAAATACAAAATGAATAATTTTGATTATATTAAATTTAAAAGCAGCCAAGATTAGAAGGACAGCAGAAAACTGGCAAAAAATTTTTTATATCCAAGGGTTCTGGTAAAGGTCTCATTTGGTAAATATATAGAGAATTGACTCAAATTTATAAGAATTCAAGCCACTCTTCAATTGTTAAATGATCAAAGGATATGAACAGACAATTTTCAGGTGAAGAAATTGAAACCATTTCTAGTCATATGAAAAGGTGCTCCAATTCACTATTGATCAGAGAAATGTAAATTAAGACCACTCTGAGGTACCACTACACACCTGTCAGATTGGCTAAGATGACAGGAAATGATAATGACAAATGTTGGAAAGGGTATGGGAAAACTAATACATTGTTGATGGAGTTGTAAACTGATCTAATCATTCTAGAGAGCAATTTGGAACTATGCCCAAAGGGCTATCAAACTGTGCATACGCTTTGATCCAGCTATGTTTCTATTTGGCCTATATCCCAAAGAAATCATAAAAGAGGGAAAAGGCCCCACATGTGCAAAAATGTTTGTCACAGTTTTTTTTTTTTGTAGTGGCAAGAAACTGGAAACTGAATGGATGCCCATCAATTGGGGAATGGCTGAATAAGTTATGGCATATGAATGTTATGGAATATTATTATTCTATAAGAAATGATCAGCAGGATAATTTCAGAGAGGCCTGGAGAGACACATGAACTGACGCTAAGTGGAGTGAGTAGAACCAAGAGAATATTGTACACAGCAACATCAAGATTACATGATGATCAACTCTTTTCAAAAAATGAGGTAATTCAGGCCAATTGTATGTAATGGAGAGAGCCATTTGCATTCAGAAAGAGGACTGTGTAGACTGAATGTGAATCACAACACAGTATTTTCATCTTTTTGTTGTTTACTTGTTTTTTTCCTTTATCATTTTTTCTTTTTGATCTGATTTTTCTTGTGAAAGATGATAAATAAAAGAAATGCACATGTTTAACATACATTGGATTACTTGCTGTCTAGGGGAGGAAGATGGGGGAAAGAGAGGGAAAAATTTTGGAACACAAGGTTTTTCAAAGATGAATGTTGAAAACTATCTTTGCATGTGTTTTGAAAACAAAAAGCTATTCTTTGAAAAAGAAACCTTACTGAAAAAAAAGATGATTTTAATTTCATGTAATCAAAATAATCCATTTTTCTTCATGTGATCCTCTTTGTTTCTTGGTTTGCTACAATTCTTTCCTTATTCAGAGATCTGATGGATAAAATTTTTTTTTTAAATTTTATTTGCACAACATATGTGTGGGTAATTCTTCAACAATAACCCTTACATAGCTTTCTGTTACAAGTTTTTCCCCCCAACTCCCCACCCCTCCCCTAGATGGCAGGATATCCACTACATGTTAATTATGTTAAAATATTGGCAAATCAAATATATGTATACATATTTCCAAACTTATCATTGTTGTGCAAGAAAAATCTTATCTACACAAAAGATATATCAGATAAAGGAAACACAATGTAAGCAAACATCAATCAAGGAGTATGAGAATGTTATGTTGTGGTCCACATTTCACATCCCTCTCTCTGGGTGTATATGGCTTTCTTTAGTGAACAATTGGAAGTGGTTTGAAACATTTCATTGTTGAAGAGAGCCATGTCCATCAGAATTGATCGTCATATAGTACTGTTGTTGCCATATATAATGATCTCCTGGTTCTGCTCATTTCACTCAGCATCAGTTCATGTAAGTCTCTCCAAGCCTCTCTGAAATCATCTTGCTGGTCATTTCTTACAGAACAATAATATTCCATAATATTCATATACCATAATTTATTCAGCCATTCTCCAATTGAAGGGCATCTATTCAATTTCCAGTTTCTAGCCACTACAAAAAGGGCTGCCACAAACATTCTTGCACATGTGGGGCCCTTTCCTTCCTTTATGATTTCTTTGGGATATAAACCCAATAGAAATGCTGCTGGGTCAAAGGGTATGCACAGTTTGATAACTTTTTGAGCATAGCTCCAAATTGTTCTCCAGAATGGCTGTAACAGTTCACAGCTCCACCAACAATGCATCAATGTCCCAGCCCTCCCACATCCCCTCCAACATTCCTTTTGAAAACCACTTCCCTCAAAAAATCCTTCCCCTTTAGAGCCCCACCCACCCCCTTTTCCCCCCCTTTCCCTCCAGTTTCCTTATAAGTATGTCTATTATTCCCTCTGAGCAAAATCTGATGAGATGGAGATTAACCCAATTCTCATTCCCCTCCCTTTTCTCCCCTCAATCATTATAGGTTTTCTTTGCCTCTACATGTGATGTAATTTCCCTTATTTTACCTCCTTTTTCTCTTCTTCCAGTGTTATCCCTTTTCTACCTCTAATTTCTTTTTCAGTTTATCATATCATAAGATTCATAAAATCACAATAAACATATAATAATAATCATAAAATCACAGTAATCATATGATAATAATCATAAAATCACAGTAATCATATCATAATCATAATGTAATAATCGATTCATAAAATCAACCCTCATTCTATAAGTATCTATAACATAAATATAGTTCTCAAGAGTTATTTTTTCTTGTTACCTTTTTATGTTTCTCTTGTGTTCTGTGTTTGTAGATCAAATTTTTTGTTCAGTTCTGGTCTTTTCAGTAGAAATAGGTGAAATTCTCCTATATCATTGAAAGACCATCTTCTTCCCTGGAAGATAATGCTCATTCTAGCTGGGTAACTTATTCTTGGCTGTAATCCAAGTTCCTTTGCCCTTCGGAATATCTGATTCCAGGCCCTTTGATCCTTCAAAGTAGAAGCTGCTAGGTCCTGTGTGATCCTAATTGGAGCTCCCCGATATTTAAATTGTTTCTTTCTGGCTTCTTGTAATATCTTTTCCTTGGTATGATAGTTCTGGAATTTAGCCACGATATTTCTGGGGGACTTAATTTTTGGGTTTCTTTCAGGAGGTGATCGGTGGATTGTTTCAAGGAGTATTTTGCCTTCTGGGTGTAAAATATCAGGGCAGTTTTCTTTTATGATTTCCTGGAATATAGTGTCCAGGTTCTTTTTTTCATCATGGCTTTCAGGAAACCCTATAATCCTTAGATTGTCTCTCCTAGATCTATTTTCCAGGTCAGTTGTTTTTCCTAGGAGATATTTCATGTTTTTCTCTATCTTTTCATTTTTTTGTTTTTGTTCAACTAATTCTTGAAGTCTTGATGAGTCATTAATTTCCAATTGTTCGATTCTAATTTTTAATGTCTTATTTTCTTCAGTTACTGTTTTTAGTTCCTTTTGCAATTGACCAATTACATTTTTTTTGTTCATTGCATTCTTTTTCCATTTTTTCTATTTTATTTTGCAGTGATCTCATTTTGTTTCCCCATGTTTCTTCTAACTCTCTTTTAAGATTTTTTATGCAATGTTCAAAGAAAGCCTTGTGACATGGAGACCAATTTATGTCTCTCTTTGGGGCTTTTTCTGGAGTTGCTTTACCTTTAGGGGCCTCAGGATTTGAGGTCTGTTCTTCCCTCTCTCCATAAAAGTTGTCTATGGTGAGAGCTCTTTTTGGTTTTTTATTCATTTTTTTTTTAAAGGTGTGAGGTCTGTTTAGGGCAAAGGTGGGACAGCTGCTTTAATTTGTCCTGTGGCAGTTCTGCTGATTGAGTTATTTCAGGAACTGGGCAGTTCTGCTGATTGAATTATGTCAGGAGCTGGGCAGCTCCCCTGATTGAATTATTTCTGGTGCTTATCAGACCTGTTGTTTGATTGATTGCTTTAAGGTGCTGTGTAATGGCAGCTAGTTACGATGCTCATCAGGGGTTCAGTGGTTCACAATCTATCCCCCTCAAAAGGCAGACCCTTCAAACCACCTGCCCACAATCAGGACAAATTGTTCCAAGAGCCCCGCAGAAGACTCCCAGGTGTGTGAAAAGCACAACGCTCCCACTCCTGTTCTGACTCCTGTTCCAGCTCCCTGCTCCAGCTCCCTGCCCCGGTCTCCCTGTGCTGCAGTCTGGGTTCAGTAGGCCACCCCCTGCCCCATTAAAACAGACCTGTTTTGAGGTTCTTCCAGAGTATCTTCTTCTAGAATCGTGTTGTTCTCCAGATATTGTGGATTTTTTTGCTTCAGAATCAGTCTAGAGGCTTCATATGTTGTTGGTTTGAGGGGAGGTTAGAGGAGGTTACAGAGACTCCTGTCTGATCTCCGCCACCATGGCTCCATCCCCGGAAGGCCCCTCCAACATTCCTGATGGATAAAATTTAATCTCATCTCTCTTCCAAGTTTATCCTCTATCTTTTCCTTTTCATTGATTAAAACAGTTTTCCGCTTATTTTTTTTTTGTTTTAATTCTTTTCTAAGAATTCTTCTTGAACTTTTTTTTTGTTTTGTTTTTTTCTTTGAGCCATTGCTTGTGGATATTTTGGAATCATTGTCTTCTTCATTTGTGTCTTGAGTGTCCCTGTTACCCTTCTTAAAGTGGAATTTTTTTTTTGTATTACTTATTCTTTCAGACTACTTCCTGACTTCAGAGTGTTATGACTACATCCTGTGCACTTCTGTAGGAAAGTTCTATTGCTGTTCTCTTGGGTTATTGAGTGTTGTTATTTTAGGATCTCAGGAATGACTCAGACTTAAGACCTGAAAGCTTACAGCATTCTCAAAGTGATCTGATCCAGGGCAAAGTTTGATCTCTGCCCTCTGATCTGAGTTTTTAAAGTTCCTGACCTTGGATTGAGTCTGAATGCTAATAAATTGCTTCTGAACTTGGGAAATTTTGCTGATTCAGAATTGTTCCCATAGTAGTGTTCTGGGATGGATCTAGGACTTCCTCTTGTTCTGATTCCCACCTAAGCTCTGAAGTATAACAGGTTAACTCTGGCCCAGCTCCAGCTCCACTATCTGCAGTTTTTTAAAAAAAATATAATATTTGGATCTGCTTTGTTTTCTAAATCTGTTTGGAGGTGTTTTGGTGGAGAGCTCCTTGCTTCACTGCTTCCTGCAACTCCACCATCTTTGCTACATCAATTTCATTTATTTTTCTATCCAACACATTTCATTGATAAAAACATTTTAAAAACTCTTTCTTCAGCTCTTCCAGAAATTCTAGTTGAAATTGTGCCCAAGCTGTGTTTTTCTTTGAGGCCTGACTTGCGGTGTTTTGGAACATTCTTCATCTGGATTTGTGTCTTGAGCGTTTTTATCAACATAAGCACTTTTTCTGGTTGAATTCTTTATTTGTTTGCTAATAATTCAAGCTCACTTTCTGAATTTGAACTGGATTCTGCATACTTCTGGAGAGGCATTTGGGGTTTATCCTTTTGCTGCTTTCTTCCCCTACTAACTGTTGTGTTATTACAAAATCCTAGGGACAACTGAGATTGGAGATCTGCAATCTTTTTAGTGATCTCGAGTTGTCTAATTCAGAGCAAAGTCTGGTACATCCTTTCTCCCTCCTTGAGTCCATATTCTGCAAGTTCCTGACTTGACTTTGGATCTGAACAAAAAAATAGATTGCTAAATTCAGTCAGTACTAGCCACTTAGTTCTGTAGCTTCTGAAAGTCAAATTGCAACCTTTTCTTTGGTCGGAGTTTGCTTTCTTGGTAATTCCTCTGCAGGGTTCAGAGTAGGGATAGTAAGAACTGAGATATTCCTTCTAACTACAAAACTGTTTTTTGTTTCTTATCTTGCTCCTCTTTTAGTGTACTCTACCTTGGAACACTACCTCTGAGTGCAGATATTCTTTTCATTATACCCTGTATTTGTAAACCAGAATTCAATAGATGACACATTTGTGAATTGACAAATGTTTCCGTTGAAGTTTGTGCCTTAATATTGATCTTCTTCTGGTGCACAGCCCCTTTTGGAATGGGAATACTCTGCTACTGTCTTACTCCTGGTCAGGTCTTGTAACCAGTGTCTAAAAACTCTCTTCTTTATGCTGACTTGGGCTGAAAAAGTTATTGTGATTTTTTTTTTCTTGGTTTTCCCCATCAGGATTCAGCCATTTTTAGATATCTTTGGAGGAGTTTGGGACTGGGCTATACTGCTATTCATCTATTCATTTCTCCTTATTTCTTTATTTCCCACAACTTTATTTCTAACTTTTGGCTAATGCTCTTATTTTGTCTTTTTTGAATTTCTTTTTGTGATTCTTAGAAAATACATTTTATTTTTTAGGATAAAGTCTTAAGTTCTTAGTTACTTGCTAATGCAATTATGATTACATTTTTCTTCAAATATTTAATTTTGCTCCTTTCTCCAATGGCATTGACACTGAATCTAGTATAAAACAATAAATGCTTATTGATTGATCTTTTGATATGACATCCCCCCCCCAAAAAAATGCTGGGTTTGGATTCAGCAAGATCTGAGTATTGTCTTGGGCAAATCATTCAATCTATTAGGTGTTTGTTGCAATTATTTAGGACATGTCTATCAAGTCATGGTTAAGATGGTAGCAATAAAGTGTACTTATTAAAAAGTACACATGCAGTTGAATGCTTTGACAATTATAAACCAACATTTAACATATATAATATTAATTACTTCATTATAAAAATAGCTAACATTTTTATAGTGCTTCAAGAGTTCCAAAATGATTTATATAATTTTTTTTACTCATTTGGATATAGAATTTTGCATATGTGGTCTTGAAATTAGAAAAACCTAACTTTAAGCTCTGCTTCTAGCATATACTGACAATATGACTTCAGGAAAATTATTTAGCCTCTCAATGTTTTTGTAACTTCCTAAATTATATCATACAGAAATTATGCATTTACATTTGTGAAAGGGAAAATCTATCTGGATATTATCTAAACAAATGGAAATCCTTATTCCTTGATTTTTATAACAAGTATTATGTTAATACTATAGGCATACTTTGGAGATATTGCACGTTGGATTCCTGACTACTTCCATAAAGTAAATATAGCATTAAAATGAGTCACATGAAGTTTTTGGTTTCTCAATGCATATGAAAATTAGGTTCATACTGTAGTTTACATTGTAGTTAAGTGCAATAATAATATGTCTAAAAAGAATGAACATGCCTTGATTTAAAAATATTTTATTAAAAAATGTTAACTAACCATCATCTGAAGTTTTTAATCATTTTAAAAGATTGCTGGTAGAAGGTCTTGTCTTGATGTAGATGGTTGCTAAGTGATTAGGGTAATACATGCTGAAGGTTGGAATGGCTGTGACAATTTCTTAGTTCTCTCCTTGAAGGTAGAAGGTGTTTTTCATATAAAATTTATTGAAATTGCCTTGGATTGCTGAATTGCTTAAAAGAACCAAATCTATCATAGTCGATATCATAATTTTGTTGCTATATATAATGTTTTCTTGGTTCTGCTTGCTTTACTTAACATCAGTTCATGTAAATCTTTCCAGGCTTTTCTAAGATCAGCTTGTTCATCATTTTTTTTTTTACAGAATTATAATATCCCAGCTATTCCCCAGTTTATGGGAATCCACTCATTTTCCAATTCTTTGTCACCACAAAAAGAGCTGCTACAAATATTTTTGACCATGTGGATATTTTCTCCTTTTTTATGATTTCTTTGGAATAGAGTAATAGCACTACTGGATCACAGGGCATGTATAGTTTTACAATCCTTTGGGCATAGTTCCAAATTACTCTACAGAATAGTTGGATTACAATGATATTTTCTTAAAATAAGAGAACAATGAGATTTGCTCCATCTATTGACTCTTCCTTTTATTGAAACACTTAAAGTTCATTGTAGGATTATTAATTGACCTAATTTCAATGTTGTCATGTTTCAGAAAATAGAAAGACTGGAGGAGAGGAAGAGAGATAGGGAACT
This sequence comes from Myrmecobius fasciatus, assembly GCA_023553655.1. NCBI lineage: Eukaryota > Metazoa > Chordata > Mammalia > Dasyuromorphia > Myrmecobiidae > Myrmecobius > Myrmecobius fasciatus. Next base: position 13,836 of record JAJPUD010007680.1, read on the forward strand.
GCCAGTCAGTAGAGCAATCAGAACACACAATATTTATCAGTTAAATTCATTATCTTATATATGGTTTGTGGTACCCCAAAATAATTACAATAATAAAAGATCACAAATCACAGATCATCATAACAAATATAATCATAATTGAAAAGTTTAAAATATTGCACAAATTCCCAAAATATGACAGAAATATGTGAGCACTAATAGACTTACCTGACACGAGGTTCCACATGTTCAGTTAAAAGAAATAAAATATTGGTGGAAGTGCAATAAAGTAAAGCATAACGAAACAAGGTATGCCTTTATTATAATGAATTTAAGTGACTTGTCCCATTTCAAAAAGTTAATGTGTCTGAAATGAGTTTTAAACTTATTCTCCTGACTGAATTCAGAATTTTACCTACTATAATACTCAGCTGCCAAACATAAAAATAAATACCAAAGTGTAATAGCAATAACTTATATTCTTTAGATCTATTTGTTTTTAATCTAATAGACTTCATGGTGATCAGTGTTCATTTAATTATAAATAGAAATGTTTATAGAAATTCAAGAGATTGTCCTTACTATGGATGATTATTAGAGACATTACCAAAATATTAATTTTTATATATAACATGGACACATCAGCATTCAAAAGCAAGAATTTTACTTTCCCTTTTACAATTTTTTCCTTGTATAGTAGAGATGACAAAGGTAGATGCAATTCTGATTGAGGGTTAGAGAGCAGGAGGTGAAATAATGAAAGTAAGTGGTATAGAAACAGAATGGGAAGACATTAAAAAGCTTTGGGAAATTTTCTTTATGATAGGCCACTGCTTACTTAGGGTAAAATTACATTCTATTTTTGAAGTGGTGGTTTTTAAAATAGACAAGAACATTGATGAATTAAACAATGAAGGAAGAAAATTAGGCTTGATCATATCATTTTAAATAGGCTAGCTGGGTCTTTGGATAGTCCTCATAGGTGCTTATGGTTGCTTTAGAAGCTGATGAGTCTTTTTTATTCAAATAGTAAATTCTAATTCTAACATAATACTTGGGAACCTTCAGATGTGTGGGATTGATTTTTGACATGTTTTCAAATTCTGGCTATTGTTTTCTCAAATAGTTGGTAAACTGTCTTGTGCTATAAGTTTTGCTATTTAGAATAGGGGCTGCTTACTAGGATGTGAGTGCGTTCCTGACTTCATCCAGGGATTTAAACATGTAGGACAAAATAAGAGACTTATTTAGAGCACAGGTCAATTCGGCTTTCTAAAACCGTTGAGTTTTGTGTTTCTTTGAGTAGTTGCAGGTTTATTATTTCAAACATCATATATTTTAAATGTTTATTTTAACCATTTTTGATGGAATTCTTTCTAAAATATATTACACAGAAGCTTACCTTTTAAACATAATTTAGCCTTTTCCTCTACTTAATTATTGAGAATATTAGTAGTAGAAGTTTCCTTTTCTTATCTGTTGATGAAATTGACCTATGATTTGTAAAACCTCTTCTTTCACTACTTATGATCTGTAGTTCAAAAAAAAGCTTGTTCAGAAATATAATGTTGCTTTGAGGTACTGTTGAGATATTTAAGGATTTTTGCCTTGATGCTAAGTCACTGTAAATGACTTGCAAAATACTGTATTTTGAATTCCTTTTTCTGCTCTCTCTGGTTCTTTTGTTTCCTTCTTTGCTATCAGGCTGTAGTGAGATGTCACTTTTTGCTATCACCAATTCTTTTGATTAATCCTTTTTATTTTTGATTAGATGTAGGCCCAAGGTTCTTTTATAAAAGAAAGTGCAGGGGCATGCAGGGGCAGCTAGGTGGTGCAGTGGATAGAGCACCAGCCCTGAAGTCAGGAGGACTTGAGTTCAAATCTGATCTTAGACATTTAACATTCCCTAGCTGTGTGACCCTGGGCAAGTCACTTAACCTCAATTGCCTCAGCAAAAAGGAAAAAAAAAAAGAAAGTACATAAGTAGGATTTCTGCTAATTTCCTGATTGTTGATTATGCTCAGATAGGTAAAATTTGCTATGTACATTAGATGTTACTTAATAAAGGTATATAGGCAATTGGGATTAAGTACCATCCAACTGCTCTATAAAGGTGTTTTTTAATACCTCTACAAGGTGTTTTTTTTTTTTTGCTGAGGCAATTGAGGTTAAGTGACTTGCCCAGGGTCACACAGCTAGGGAATATTAAGTGTCTGAGACCAGATTTGAACTCAGGTCCTCATGACTTCAGGGCTGGTGCTTTATCCGCTGGGCCACCTAGCTGCCCCAAGGTGTTTTTTAAGTGATAAAAATTATTGTTAAAGAAAAGAAAATTAGTTCTAGTTGATATAATTATAGTTGACTTTGTTAATTCACTTGGTTATATAAAACTATCATTGAGAATATTTGAACCTAGAAATCTGAACTTTTAAAAACTATTCTTAGCATTTTTTGTCTTTCCAAATAAAAAGTCTTAGATATTAGAATTTCAAACCTAGCAATTATAGTGCAAATGACCCTTATCACCACGGCATTTTGAATCAGTCACTAAATAAACATTTATTAAATGCCTACCCAACAGGAACTAGCCTGAATCAATTCTTGACTGATTGTCAAATTTTCAGTGTAAGTTTTTATACAGCAGAAATCAGGCAATGCTGTAAACCAGGGTTTGATTCCCCTTCCCTCTGAGTATCCAGATTTAAGAAAATAATAGAGAATATGTTAATACATATCAAAATAAGTCTTGTGCATATTTTTTCCTAAGAACTAGTTTTTATCTATTTACTATCATATTCTTCTGTACTGAGCATTGGGAATATAGAGATAAATTAAAAGTAGTCTCTGTTTTCAAGGGATTCTATATATTGTTTTCAAGCAATTCAGTCTACTGGGGGAGATAGTGCAAAGAACTATGTACAAACAAGCTACTGATAGGAAAAATTGAAAATAATTGCTGGAGTAAAGACCCTATTAATTAGGGAATAGAATAAAGACTCTACTAATTAAGGGAAATTAGGAAAGGTTTCCTGCTGAAGGTGAGGATTTTAGCTGGGACTTGGAAACCAGGGGTAGTCAGGAGGTAGAGATGAGGAAGAAGAGCATTTTAGGCTAGAGTTGGGAGATGAACTGTCTTTGAGGAGAAGCAAAAAAGGGTACTGTCACTGGATAGAGGACTGTGTCAAGGGAGGGGTATAAGATGTAAGAAATTGGCTGGATATGTGTATGGAAAGGGAATCAGGTTATTAAAGGCTTTGGACATCAAGCAGGGGATTTTATATTTTATCCTGGAGGTGATAGGGGACTAGTGGAATTTGTTGAATCATATCATAATAATCTTGTTTCTTGGTCAAACGATTATATATATTCATCTCTTTAATTAGATTCATTCCACAAATCTTCTAGGACCACAGGATTTTAAGGTACTTCTGAAGATCTTTTCAAAAGTCATCAGGACTTTTATTTATAGTATTCTTAACAGAATGACATAGACCTTTTAAAAGGTGATTCTAGAACCTCCTATTCCAGGAATCTATTAAACTAATCTATTAAGCCCATTAATACAACACTAATGGAAGTCTCATATTGGCTTAAATAAAACTAAATGTAAGCATAACTAAGATATGAAAATATTTTAATATTTTTCTATTAGCATCATTTTCTATTGTGCTATTTAGAAAAGTTGGCACCAAAATTAAAGTTTTAGGCAACCCTTTTCAGTAAACATTATTCCTTCTTCAAACTGCCTTTGACTTCATTGAAAGATTAAATTTTTTTGTAGGTGTGTTTTTAAAATTTATTTTATATATTTAATATTTTCCCCCAGTTACATTCAAACCAAATATTTTTTAAACACTTTTGAGTTCTAGGTTCTCTACCTTATTCCCACCCACAATTTAAAAAAAAAACACATGTAAAGTTATGCAAAACATTTCCAAGTTGTGAAAGAAAACATAGATCTCCCACCCTAATGAAAATAAAAGCCCTCAAGAAAAATTGAGTTAAAAAAAAGAGAAAGAGAGAAAGAATGCTTCAATCTGTAGTCAGACACAATCAATTCCTTTTCTGGGTATGGATAGGATTTTTTCATCATAAGTCCTTCAGAGTAGTCATGGATGATTGTACTACTGAGAGTAGCAAAATTATGTACAGCTGGTCATCCCAGAACATTGCTATTAGATTGTATACAGTACATTTCACTTTGCTTGAGTTCATTGAGGACTTTTCTGATTTTTTTTTCTGAGAGCATCCTGTTCATCATTTCCCATAATAATAATATTCCATCACACCACAGTTTATTGAGTCATTGCTCAATTGATGGATATCCCCTCAATTTCCAATTTTTTTTTCTGTAAGAAGAGTGCTGCTATGAATATTTTTTGTACATATAGGTCATTTTTTAAAAAAAAGATCTTTTTTGGCATTCATGCCTAGCAGTGGTATTGTTATGTCAAAGAATATGCATGAAATTATAACCATTTGGGCACAGATCATATCTTTTGATCATTTTTCAATTGGGGCTCTTATTTTTTTTTTTTGTAAATTTAACTCATTTCCCTTAATGTTTGAGAAATGAGGCTCTAATAGAGAAACTTGCCTTGAAATTCTTTTTTACAATTACTGTTGCTAACTGTATTTCTCCCATATTTACGCTTTCTCCTTTCACCCTGTCCTTCCGCAAAAGTATTTTGGTGCTGACTACTCTTTCCCCCAATATGCCCTTTCTTTTATCACCCTCCCCCTTCCCATATCCCATTCCCTTCCTTTTTTCCCCTGCAGGGTAAGATAGATTTCTATATCCATGTTGAGTATGTATGTCATTTCCTCTTTGAGCCAATTCTGATGAGAGTAAGGTTTACTCACCTCTCCTCTACTTCCCTTCTTTTTCTCAGTGTAAAAGCTTTTTTTTTGCCTCTTCTTTTATGGCAGATAATTTGCATCATTACACTTCTTCCTTTCCCTTTCTCCTAGTACATTCCTCTGTCACCCCTTAATTTCATCATTTTTTTAAAAAGACATTTTCCCTTCATATTCCACTCACTCTTGTGTTCTCTATCTATATAAACTTCTTTTAACTCCCATAATAATGAGAAAGTTCTAATGCACTACAAGTATCATCCTCCCATACAGGCATGTAAACAGATAAACTTTATTAAGTCTTTTATGATATCACTTTCCTGATTACCTCCTTATGCTTCTCTGCAGTCCTGTATTTGATCATCAGATTTTCCATTCAGCTTTGATCTTTTCATCATGAATGTTTGAAAATCCTCCATTTCATTGAATGAGCACCTTTTCCTCTAAAAGATTAAACTTAATTTTGCTGGATAGCTGATTCTTAGTTGTAATATAGATTTATTGCTCTTTGGAAATATCTTATTCCAAGTCCTCTGGTCCTTTAATGTAGAAGCTGCTAAATCTTGCATTATCCTTAGTGTAAATCCACTATACTTGAATTGTTTCTTTCTGGATGCTTGCAATATTTTTGCCTTGACCTGAAAGTTCTGTAATTTAGCTATAATATTCCATAGCATTTTAAATTTTGAAAAGACCTGTGCATGTATTATCTCTCCTTGTACTTAATAATGACTCTCTGAGAAAGTATTTATTTCATTTGACAGATTGGGAAACTCAGACCTAATATTTCTCAAAGGGTGGATTTTAATTTGAATGTCTCTTGTCTCCAATGCAACATCCCTCTGTGTCCCTCCCCTTTTCTATTTTCCAGATTGTCCCAAAGGGATTCAGATGGATTTTGGAACACATGTGACATAGACAGATTCAAATAATGATCTTGTAGATTCATTTATCTAATCGAAACCCAAATTTGTTTAATGGAAACCTGAACTATTTGGTTACTTGGAACTATATGCACTAGTACCTGGGAGAACTGGAATGTAATTTTAAGCACTGACTTCAAAAGCCACACTCAGAAGAGAGTCTGTGAAAGCCCATGCCTTTCAGCTCAATTGAGTTGTGCACCTATCCAAACTATTTTACTATCTAATCTTCAGGACAGATATTCTTCTCATCTTTGGAAGAGACTTGTCCTGCTTTTGATACATGAAAGCTCCATTCAAACAATACATATTTTTCTACTTGAAAAAAAAACCCAACATCTTTTAAAGATACCTCATGAATTTTTTCCAAGATGTCCCTTTATACTAATGGTTCTTGAATTTGCTAGATCTCAATGTAGTTTGTTTTGTTATTATAGAATGTTTCACCCTTATTTTGGATAAAAAATTTTAACAAACATTAGATAGTCCCCTTTTCCCAAATAGAATCATCTGATGTTTTACAGTTTTGGAATCACAGCTAAGGAGGCAGCAGGAAATATTTTGTTTTTATAATGCAAAGAAACACCATTTCTAGGGAAAAAAATACTAATTTCTTACAGACCACAATAAAAACTGAGCTTTGCATTTACTCATTCTATTATTGAAAATTATATGTACTCTGCTAGAATTTAAGGGCTTCTTTTTCTTTGTCTAGAAATTGGGATTCTACTTATTTTTCTGAGTGAACCTTCTCTACTGACTTCTCAGAACTAATTTCTAAATTAATGTAGCTTTGTAGCAATCCCTGGGATAGATCTTGTCCTGTTCTTCTGTTTCTAATTAGTAGATCTTAGCTCACAATCTATCAATTGTTATTTCCTGGTAGGTGTGAAAACAAAAATCACACACATTTCCAAAATAAAGGAAAGTGTTTCAATTTTGTTTTGAATTTTTATTTAATTTTAAAAAATGAACTAAATACCAACTGATCTTTTATTATTGCAAATAATCGACAAATTATTCATCTTTTTGGATGATTTTATATGCTTTTCAAATTGGATGTGATGAAAATTATGTGCCCACAAATTCTCTTTCTGTATCCAAATAGCTTCTCTCTTTTCCAAACTGAGTTTAAATTATGTTTGAGTTAAATATATATTTCTGAAATTTTGTTTTATTCAATTATATGTCATATGCTCATATTTCCTGATCATTTATTCCTTAAAATCAATTCTTTTAAATCAGTTGCTTCAGATCCTGACATTCAGTACATTCATAAAGTAACCATAAACCCATTTGAATTGGGTTGTCTCGAGGAATATTGTGGCTACATATGCCTAGGAATACTAGAGTTTGCAACTTTTTGAAAATAATTTTATTTTCAGATTATTATAAGAATACTTCAACAATAATTCCATGAATTATCAAAATTAAAGCAAGGTATACTTTTTTTTCTCAGTGCAAAAGTGGACATGGGGAGAATACAAAATATGTTGGACAATATCACTCAGGATAAAGAAATGCAGGAGGCTAAAGATTTTATTTTTCATTTAATTGTGAAACTAGTATAAAAATTAGATCTAGAATATCAATAATACTAAACTAATCATGAGATATGCAACATATGCAGTAATGGAAATGGTAATACATTAATAACATGGCAATATTAATGAAAATCTAATAAAACAGGTAAGTTAATATAACCAATTATCAGCAAAAAGAAGCCAAGTGATGTGATCAGGATTATGCAGAGAGAAAAATGTTTGAGGCTGGGTTTGAACTCAGGATTTTTTGGCTACAAATACTCTACTTTATCCAGCTAGGTGGCACAGTGGAGAGTTTGATAGATAAGAATTCAAACAATTTTTTTTCAGGAAAGAAATTATTTTAATGTTTTTTTCTTTCTTCTAACAATTTCTCTCAAGCCTTCAAAAGTAACAGATCTTAGAGAATATCAGTTAAGCACTCAGTCAATTCACAAACTCCTAAAAGAAAGACTTTTAAATTATAGTAGTCCAAGACTCCATTCCTCTTAAAGGTGCAATAATCACTATATGTAATCTCATTGGATAGTCTGTTAAAGCTGGTGTTGTGCATTTGTTAAAGGAAAATCAAAATCAAGCTAAAAGAATAATAAAAAAAGAAATTGTTTCATGCTATCAAAATCGTTCCAATGAGTCTTGAAATTGGATTGAATAAGCAGAAAATTTAGAAATATATAAAATACACATCAACACTATCACTTTTTGCTACAGAAGGTTAACTAATGTAAAGTAATTGAAGAGAAAACAACCAAATATGAAGAACAATATTAGTTTAGAAGAGAAATTCCTTAGTAAAATATTATTAAAGGTATGTAGGTCCCAGTATAAAACTGAGGATCAGATACTTTTTACAACTACAAATAGAGGGAGAATTCACAGCCAAAGTGTAGAGAATATTACAAAAGATAAATAAATTTTGACTACAGGAAATAAAATCATTTTTGCATTAATGAAATAAATGAAGACAGAATTAGAACTAGGAGAAAAATGAATGTGAAAAATACTCATCAAAATATCACTGACAGGACTTCATACTTTGAAAAATATCAACAAAAAACCATTATTCAAAGAATATGTGATCAAAAGAAAGATTTCAAAAAGAATTACAAAGATCACATGAAAACATGCTATATAAATCACTTTATAAGAAGAAAAATGATAATGAAAATAAATTTAACATTTCACCTTCCAAAATGCAAATTGGAAAAAATGTTAAAGAAAACAATCAGTTCTGGAGAAACTGTGGGAAGATAGGTAACTACATTTGATATGTTGCTGTTGATGCTGTGAAATAGTTGAATCATTCTTTATTTTAATTTTAATTTGGATTTTGCCAAAAAAAAGGGACTAATCATTTTATTTGATCCATTGGCTACGTTACTGGGCAGTTATCCCAGGTAAGGAAAAAAATGGAAACAAAATTCTAGTCTATGCCAAAATGTTTATAGCATGCATTCTTTGTTTGTATCAAAGAATAGGAAACATTGTGAAATGCCATCAAAACCTATATATACGAATGCATTGAAATATTTTGGGGCTATGAACAATGACATAATAAATCCAGAAAATGTGTATGGACTGATGTAGTGAAATAAACAAAAAAGAACAGCATATACTGTACTTCAACCATGTTAATTTTGTTGTTCTTGTTGTTTATTCTCTTCAGTCATGAAAGACTCTGTGACCCTTTTGGGGTTTTCTTGGCAAAAATACTGGAGTGGTTTGCCATTTCCTTCTTGAGCTCATTTTATAGATAAGGAACTGAGGCAAACAAGGTAATGTGATGTTTCCACTATTACACAACTAGGAAGTATCTGAAACTGAATTTGAACACATAAGGAGACTTTCTGAAGGCAGAGGGTAGGGGGATTGTAAAGATAAAATTATTTTGTGCCTTGTCACATACAACTATTATATCTGGACATTAATATTCTCAATCAACATTTATTAATTGCTTACTATATGCCATGTATTCTGTTTAATCCTGGGAATAAAGTACTAGGAATAAAATAAAACCTATTTGCAAGGAATTTACATGCAATATGTGAGGTCATGCAAAACATATTTTCATATTAGTCACGCTGCCAAAAAACCCCAAGAAAAATAAAGTGGAAAAAAATGTTTCAACCTGTAGTCAGAATTTATCAATTCTCTCTCTGGAGGTGGATGACATTTTTCATCATGAGTTCTTTGGAATTTTGTGAATCATTGTATTGATAAGAGTAGAAGAACTTAAATTCTAATGAAAAGAGAGAAGTACATGTACTATTATAAAGAGCATAGAAATAAATTCAAATGTATGCCAGATAGTTTAAGACTGAGAGAACAAGCAATTGGTAAGATAAAAACATTTTATTGTGTATTTTGGAGTTGTGTGCTTAACAGAGCAGAGCTAAATAATCAAAGAAGTGTATAACTATAAAAGGTGGACACAAAATTATAATGGAGGAGAGAAAAAGGGAAACCAGTGTTTTGCCATGTGACTTTCACATGGGGGCAAACCAGCAGAAGTGACATTCCAGGCTTGCCTCAGGGAGCTATATCTATGACTTTCCTGGGACTTCATCTTCCCTATATCTATGATCTGAAATCAGAGTAGTTAACATGTGTTACAGAACATTTAACATTCAAGTGAAATTTATAGATCCATTTTCAAAACAAAGTGTTTAAAGGCATAAAACAAAACACATAGAATTACCAAGGAAAATCAATTGTATTGAAATAGTTATTTAAATTAAAAAAATGTTCACGGATCCCGTGATAAGAATTCCCATCCTAAAAGCTGTCCTTTCACCTTCTGGGTATTGGGAAGAGTTGTGGGTATTGGTCAGGAATTAATAACTTGGGTCAACTCTTTGGCAAATTCCCCCCTTCTCAATATAATTGAATCTGTTGTGCTCCAAACTGGTATGGGGCAAGGGGAACTTTATCTTCACTTAATAATGGTATAGGTAGGATTAATGATCTTGGTGATGCCATTGCCCACAGTGAAATATCCAGGAAGAAGCCCTTTACCCTAAAATATTTAATAATTTTAACTCAATGAAAGAGAAGAGATGCTGAAAAAAGAAAAGGAATGCTCATTAGATTTGTAGATATATAAAGGTAGGTCAAATAAGTAACAAGTTGGATTGCTTTATCAAGTACTTGCTATGTGGCTATCACTGTTCTAGGTGCTGGGGATATATACACAAATAATGAATAGTACTTGTTATTGTAGGGTTTATATTGTATTAGGGGAAATACTGCATTACAGAGATTTTAAACAAGGTAGAAAAATGGTCCCCAAATGAAACCTAATAATGGTAAAAAGAAAAAGCTCTAAACATATTTGTTTGTTTTTAAATCCCAAGTACAGTCTTGTAAGGGATAGCTTGACTACAGTTTCCATAAAAAGATATGGAATTTGAAAAAATTATAAACTCAATATAACTGTACAATATAGAAGCTCCAAGAAGCTAAATGTTATTCCTAGTATTATTGAGAAGAGTTTCCACTGGACATGATCCAGCTGCATATTAAAAAATATACAAATATATAATTTCAGCATACAAAGAACAAGAAAGAGGATTATATAAGAAACTGTTTACTGTTATATTGTTTTTAAGAAGTTTAAATGTGTTATTATGAGAGATAATAAATATATGCATATATATAATTATGCACACATATATTATGTATGTGAATTATATGTGTATGCATATAAATGTACATGTCCACACTAAATATAAGTGTATCATATATAAAATATAATAATATACAGCACTATGTAATACATCTTGCATAGATAGATACATGTATACAAACATACTTATGTGTGTATGTATGTACATATGACTGAACCTATAGGAAATCTTAGATGAAGAAGCTCTTTTTCAGTCCTTTATTTGCAAAATATAGTCCTAGAGAGTTGCCTGGAACACTGGGAAGTTAAGTGACCTATCCAGAGTCATATTGCTAGTGTGTGTTAAAAAGAGGATGTGAACTCAGATCTTCCTGACTTCAAGACCAGCTCATTAACCATCAGAGAATGTGGTACTTTCCACAATAGATAGATGATACGTGGGTAAATAAATAGAATTCATATGGATATACAATCTACATAAATCTAGACATATAATTGAACAAAATTTAACAAAGTTTCTCTATTAGTGCACCCAATTATGTATTTTCTTTGTGTTTATATATATTTTACCTCCAATCTCACTGAATAAAAGTTCTTATAATAATTTTGTATAATTCATCAAAACAAATCAGCATATTTGTTTGCACTTGCAAATGCCTGTCTTATTCTGACCCTCTAGATCAATATCTTTTTGATAAGAAATGGGAAATATAAATTTCATCATCAATATCTGTATTATGGCTTTGATCAGTTTTAAAGTCTTTAAAATTGTTTTCCTTCCTTTTTTTGTCATGACATAAATTATCATTCTTTAACTCACTTCATAAACATATTCATGTTTTTCTGAATTCATCACCTTCATCATTTATTATGGTATAGTAATGTTCCATTATATTAACATACAATCAATTTGTTTAGCCATTCCCCAATCAGCACTTATTTTATTTCCAGATCTTTATATCAAAAAAAGTTACTATGAATGTACATTCAGATATTTTCTTTTTATCCTTGAGTTTCTATAGACATATGTTTAATAGTAGCATTACTGGGTCAAAAGATTAGTGACTTTTTTGATGACATTCAAGTTGTTTTCCGGAATGGTTGAACAAGTTCACATTTCCACGTTTCCTCTAATTTGCTAGTGCTATCTTTATTCATCTTTGGTAATTCGATGAATGAGAGGTGATTTATTTTGTATTTCTCTAACTATTAGTGATTTAGAAAATGTTAAAATGGTTCATGATACTTTGTGTTTTTTGATTTCATCATATTCTTTGAGCATTTATTTATTGAAGAATGAATAGCTTATATATTATTTCCTGACTTCAAATTATATTATAAAGTAGTCATCAAAACCATCTGGTAGTAGTAATAGAGATGGATGAAGGGATAGACTAGACAAGAGAATTCAATAAGTCAGTATTTGATAACTAGTATTTGATAAGTAGAAAACATAAGTTACCTAGGGAAAAACTCCCTATATGCTAAAAATTTCTGGGAAAATTGGAAAATAATTTAGCAGAGATTAGGCTTAGATCAACACCTTATATCATACTCTATAATAAATTTTAAATAGATACATGAACTCATTCTTACATGCTTGTGAAACCTGAACAGTATATCAGCACCATTCCAGGAAACTGAATGGCTTCCATTTAAATTGTCTTAGAAAGATTCTGAAGATCACTTGGCAGGATAAAATACCATATACACTGAGGTCCTTTCTTGAACTAAATTGCAGACTACTGCAAAGAGCACATCTGTAATGAGCTAACTATGCTGTTTGAATGCCAAATGTATACTTGCCTAAAAAAGCTATTTTAAGGAGAATACATGGAAACAAATCAAAGTCATTCTCAATGTCTTTCTGAAGAACTCAAAAATTGATTGTGTGATATGGGAGACACAGACAAAAACCTGGCCAGCATGGCAAACCCCCATCCAAGAAGGTTCTGTGTTTTATGAGCAAAACAGAATTGAAAAGAAATGTGAAATAAGTAAATTTATAGAAGTCACACCAAATGTTCACATGGATTATTTATGCCTGAGCTGTGGTCGAGCATTCTAACCTCATATCAGTCTAATCAGCCACAGTCAGACACGTTGTAACATAACTCTAACATAATGATTCCATATTAATCCTTTTGAGAATAAAGGACAGCAATCACACACTCACACACACACACACACACCACATACATGCAAAAATTAGAAGAGAAATGTATACCTCTGAGAGTATTGGATAAGAGATTTTTTTAAATTAAACTAGAGATAGATTACAATCAATATATCAATGAATCAATAAAAAAACCAAAAGAATACTTGACTGAAAAGCTTCTGCACAGACATTAATACCTTTAGGATAAGAAGGGAAATAGTTGAATGAGAAATAATCTTTGCATTTAGCTTTTCTGATAAGGCTTGGTATCAAAGATATATATTATCTATTTATCTATCTATCCATATAAATGTGTGCATTCATAAGTATGTATATATGCCATATTTTATGTATATGTATTTTGTATATAAAAGTGTACACATATATAAAATGTGTGTATATAAGTATGTATGTATGTTATATTATCATATTAGTCATAGCCCTTCTCCAATAGACAAAGGATATGAACAGTTCTGAAAAAAAAAGTAAATTGGAAATACTGAAAATCAAAGGAGAGATTGAAAAACAAGAAAATTATTGAACTAATAAACCTAGAAGCTAGTTTTATGGAAAAACAAATGAAATAGATAAACCACTGATTTTTCAGTGGTTTAACCATTAAATTAACCATTAATTTGACTAAAAAAAGAAAGAAAACCAAATATCAATGCCACCAAATGAGAAGAAAATCAATAAAATTTTTAGGAGCTATTTTTGTCCAATTATGCCAATAAATCTGACAATCTAAGGGAACTAAATATTTACAAATATAAAAATGCCCATGTTAACAGAAGAAGAAACAGAACACTTAAATAACCCTGTTTGAGAAAAAGAAATGAAAAAAGCCATCAGTGAACTCCCTAAGAAAAAAATCCCTAGCACCAGATGGATTTATATCTGGAGAGAATTTGGAACTCAAAATTTTAGAAAACAAATATTAAAAATTATTTTTACACATAATTGGAAAACTAAATTATTAAACAAAGGAAACTGAAAATAATTCACAACCACATGAAAAAATTCAAATTTCTAATAACAAGAAAATTTCAAATTAAAAACAATTCTGAAGTTTTATGTCACACCCTGAAAACTGATAAGAATGAGAAAAAGAATCCCAACAGTTAATTTAGAGGAGTTATGGGAAAATAGGTACTCTAATGCATTTTTTAGTGGACTTGTGAAATAGTATAACCATTTTGGAAATCAATTTGAAATTGTCCAAATAAAGTGACTAAAATGTCCATGCCATTAAAAATACCCTAAAATATTTAAAAACAACACTTTAAAAATAATAATAGTTTTTATGCAAAAATATATTCACCCTTGACCTTGTATTCCAAAATTTTCTCCCTCCCTTTCCCTACTGCCCAATAATCCTATGCCTAGGTGATTTAATATGTTAAACATGTACAATTCTTCTATATATATTTCCAATTTATCATGCTGCACAAGAAAAATCAGATCAAAAAGGAAAAAAAAGAGAAAAAAATCCCTAAAGTAAGCAAATGACAACAAAAAAATGAATAAATTATAGTGTGATCCACATTGAGCTCTGACAGTCCTCTTTCTGGTTGCAGATGGCTCTCTCCATCACAAGTCTATTGGAATTGGCTTGAGTCATCTTATTGTTGAAAGGAGCCATGGCCATCAGAAATGATCATCATAAGGCAGCTAGGTGGCGCAGTGGATAGAGCACCAGCCCTGAAGTCAGGAGGACCTGAGTTCAAATCTGGTCTCAGACACGTAACAGCTGTGTGACCCTGGGCAAGTCACTTAACCCCAATTGCCTCAGCAAAAAAAAAAAAAAAGAAATGATCATCATATAATCTTGTTGCTGTGTATAGTGGTCTCTTGGTTCTACTCATCCTGCTGATCATTTCTTATAAAACAACAATATTCCATAACATTCATATACCATAACTTATCTCATTCACCAACTGATGGGCATCCACTCAGTTTCCAGTAACTTGCTACTACAAAAAAGGGCTGGCACAAACATTTTTGCACATGTGAGTCTCTTTTCCTTTTTTTGATCTCTTGGGATACAGACTAAATAGAGACACTGCTGGATCCACACGTATGCACAATTTGATAGCCTTTTGGATGTAGTAATAGAAAGATGAGTTGGAAGAAAATGGAAGGAAGAAGGGAGGGAAAGAGAATTAGCACCTGTTCTTCTTACTCATTAACATATCACACTGATTTGCTGTTGCTTTGGTCCCTGTTATATCTCTTCTTTTTCTTTAAGTGAAGGAGTTTTGGGGTGGGGGGAATGGACTAGGCTAAGACCTTGTATTTGTTTTTTTGCTTTATCTGATAGCGTGATGGCAACTCCTTTTTTGGATTCACTTGATAGTTTATAATTTTTTTTTCTATCCTCAGTTTTATTTTCTGTTTTTTTTAAGGTGTTCCTCATAAACAAAATATCATGGGTTTTGACCCCTCTCCTCCTTGAATCAGCCACGCTTTTTTCATTTTATTGTAATGTGTAACCCACCCACATCCAAAGCTTTAAGAATTAGGATTTTTTCCCCTTCTGTTTGTTCCTAAACTTATTAAAATTATGATTCCCCCCCCCTTTTTTTTTTGCTGAGGCAATTGGGATTAAGTGACTTGCCCAGGGTCACACAGTTAGGAATATTAAGTGTCTGAGACCATATTTGAACTCAGATCCTCTTGACTTCAGGGCTGGTGCTCTATCCACTACATTACCCAGGTGCCCTGGTTTTCTTCTTTTATGCTGTAAATATTTCCTTCAATTACTTTAATCATTTTCTTAAAGTGGTCTAGTTCCCATTGGCTCTATTCCTTTCAGCTGTGGTTCTCCTTTTTAGAAGATACCTTTAGGATTTTGTTTATTAGCTTCTCTTTCCTATCTTTATCTGGTTACACATTCCTATGTCTTTTATCCTCAGTTTGTCAGGTGACTTCTCTCTTCTTTTCCTCTTTGGCTAGTCTCATTCATTAACTGTTAAAATTTCATTTTTGTGCCCCTTTTGAAAAAGGATAAATTTAAGCTCATTATCCATCTTCTCTTTCTGTTTAGATTCTCATTCTCTGCTCAATAAACTATAATAATTCTGTTTTTCTTTTTAAAGTTATTTCAAATTCTTCTTTATTATCAAATTTCCATTTCCCGTCAGATTTGCAGGATAGATACAGCTCAGGGAAGCTGTACCTTGAGATCTTGAGAACACATTCTTTCTTGTCTTCCTTTTTCTAGTGAGCATAGAATTTTGTGGTGGTTGTCATCATCAAATCATTTCACTCATATCCAACTCTCCATGATCCCATATGGGGTTTTCTTGGCAATAATAGTGGAGTGGTTATTTCCTTCTCCAGTTCATTTGCCAGAAGAGAAACTCAGGCACAAAGGGTTTGGTGATTTGTCCAGAGTCACACAGATAATAAACATCTGAGGCCAGATTTAAATTTAGGTCCTCCTGACTCTAGAGCTGGCACCATATTCACTGCACCACCTGTCTAGCCCCATACTGTATCACATAGTTTCCACATGGGGATAGACTCTTGTGCTGTTTGAAAGCCCTTTGTTTTTGAAAGTCTTTCTCCTGATGGCTTGCAAAATAAGTTGTTGCTGAATTGAATTCTTAAATTCAACCACTATATTTCATGGAATTTTTTTTTCTGGAAACAATTTGTGAGTTCCTTCTATTGAATTTCATTTTCTGTATTTGGAAATTCTGGAAAGTTTTCTTCTTTTATTTTCTTCATTTTAAAGTTCAAAGTTTAAAATAACCGGCAGTAGCTTACTGGAATTGGTCATTATTAATTTCACAAAATATTTTGAAAACAGTATCTTTTGATAAAAAAAAACTTTACAAATTTCATCCTCATACTTTTCCCCATGAACTATTTCTAATATTTTAATAGCAGGTAACATGAGATCTTCTCCTGTCAGAGTTGTTTATATTTTGCAGTTAAATAACAAGTTTTGTAAGAGGTAAGCAAATACTTTTGACTGACAACTATAAATTTCTCTAAACATTGTTTTTCCTTATTTGAAGATTTTAAAAGTTGATCCAAATATTCCTTTGGTTTATTGAAGTATGTTGCATTTGACATTAAATGTCATGGTTTGATGCTCTCTATAGTCAAAACTTCATTACAAATTAAGCAAAGAGATTTTTCCACATTCTCATCATTTTTAGAAATAAATCCATACTGCAGAAAAGATTCAACATATTTTCTTTTTTTATGAAATTAGTTGTATTACAATCTGGCTGTGATGAATCTGCTGTATTGTCATCAGTATTTTTATCTCCTCTGTCTAAATTTAGCCACTTTTACATACACTTTGCTTTAAAATATAAATATTGTTAATAGTTTCTCAAATACATCTTAGCTTTAGTTTATGAAATTTAATTTGTGTTTACTTTTAAAAATTGATGTTCAACCAGATAGATAATTTTGACTATATTAAGTTAAATAGTTTTTGTACAAGCAAAACTAATGCAGACAAGATTAGGAGGGAAGCAATGAATTGGGAAATCATCTTTACATTTAAGGGTTCTATAAAGGCCTCATTTCTAAAATATATAGAGAATTGTCTCATATTTATAAGAATTCAAGCCATTCTCCAAGCGATAAATGGTCAAAAGATATGAACAGACAGTTTTCAGATGATGAAATTAAAACTATTTCTAGTCCTATGAAAAAGTGCTCCAAATCACTATTGATCAGAGAAATTCAAATTAAGACAACTCTGGGGTACCAGTACACACCTGTCAGATTGGCTAAAATGACAGGAAAAGATAACGATGAATGTTGGAGGGGATGTAGGAAAACTGGGACACTGATACATTGTTGGTGGAACTGTGAACGGATCCAACCATTCTGGAGAGCAATTTGGAACTATGCTCAAAAAGTTCTCAAACTGTGCATACCCTTTCACCCAGCTATGGGGCTTATATCCCAAAGAAATCTTAAAGGAAGGAAAGGGCCCCACATGTGCAAGAATGTTTGTGGCAGCCCTTTTTGAGGTGGCAAGAAACTGGAAGCTGAATGAATGCCCATCAATTGGAGAATGGCTGAATAAATTATGGTATATGAATGTTATGGAATATTATTGTTCTGTAAGAAACGACCAGCAGGATGATTTCAGAGAGGCCTGGAGAGACTTGCATGAACTGATGCTGAGTGAAACGAGCAGAACCAGGAGAACATTATACACAGCAACAAGACTATACGATGATCAATTTTGATGGACATAGTCCTCTTTAACAATGAAATGTTTTGAGCCACTTCCAATTGTTCAGTGAAGAAAGCCATATACACCCAGAGAGAGGAATATGAAATGTGGACCACAACATAGCATTTTCATGTTCTCTATTGATATTTGCTTGCATTGTGTTTCCTTTCTCAGATTTTTTTTCTTGTAGATACGATTTCTCTTGCACAGCAACATAAGTGTAGAAATATGTATACACATATTTGATTTGTCAAGTATTTTAACATAATTAACATGTAGTGGACATCCTGCAATCTAGGGGAGGGGTGGTAACTAGGGGAAAATTTGTAACGGAAAGCTTTATAAGGGTCAATGTTGAAGAATTACCCATACATATGTTTTGCAAATAAAAAGCTTTAATAAAGAAAAAAAATTGATTTTCATAGCTACATATGCATACATACAAGGTGGAGAATGATTATTAAGGGTAAAAGGAGATAATAGCAATTTTAAAAAATCAAACATTTTAATCCAATCCAAAGATATACTAATTTGATTGCTTATAAGTTGAGGAATAATAATAGGAAAATTAAAAAAATATTTATTTTCTACACTTAAACTATTATGTTTTTGTAAGGACAGAAAACTTTGTATATACAGCAAAAACACTGAAATTCATTTTATACAATACTCAAATCTAAGCTGAGGTGTTTCTAGCAATATTCACTGGTGTTGCATGGTATGATGGCAAGTGCAGTGTAAAGTGTGCATTTTGTGTCTTCAAAACTAAGACAATAGTGAAGTAGTGTGGTACAAAATGGGAAAGTGCCAGAAACAACTTAGATTCATTACATGTTTGATTTTGAATTAATTTTTTTGGCGATTACTCATTCAGAAATCTTTTACTTATGCCAGATTTTTTGCAATCCCCGCATTCAGTTGCATGACCTCATATGGGACTCCAACACAGTTTAAGAAGCATTCATCTATACCAATAAAGAGAGGAGAATGAACCTTATGTATGAACTGGTCAAATGAAGGGAAGAACATACATGCCCATACATACGTAAATACATTCCACTAAGGAAGGAAATAAAGAAAAGTGAGAATTGGAAAAGGGAAAATTTAAAAAACTTAGAAATCCAGGCAGTGTTTTGTCATTAAAAAAACTGACTAAAGATATACAAAATATTCATAGCTCTTTTTTGAGGTGACAAAGAATTGGAAACTGAGGGAGGTTTCTATCAATTGAAGAATGATAGAAGTTATTGTATATAAACGTAATGTTACTCAATAGTATACAATATTATTGTAAGAAAGGCTGAAGAGAAATCTGCAAAGTCTAGAACGAACTGAAGCATTGTGACATGAACAAACCAGAAGAACAATTTATACAACAGTATTATAAAAGGAACAATTTGAAAGACTTAGACACTATGATTACATGATGATCACTACAATTCCAAAAGACTAATAATACTAAAAAAATTGTGAACAATGCATGGTGTACAGTGTGCAAAAATGTGACTAATTTTGAAGTTCTTTTTTCCCCCTCCATTAACAGAGTTTTTCTTTCTTTTTCAGTGGGAGATTGAGAAGAGAGAAAGTTGATTTAAAAAAATAATAAAAATAGATGGTGTAGGAGGCTGTACTGATGGCAGTATTTTTTTCAGGTTTGAAATTAGAATGAAATAAGGCATTCCCAAATGATTGAATAGTTTTTAAAATAAAGGTTTACTTTCCTCTTACACAGCAACCCAATTCAATGAAATAAAAATATTAAGTACTGAAAACACTTTATAAAAAAAAGGTAGTTCCTGCCTTCAAAGAGTTTACAATATAAAATGAGAGACAACACACAAAAAGAGAAGTCAAAGCAAAGGGTAAAGGGACAACAGAGGAAATCTGGTTCAGGGTTTCTTGTTTCCCCCCACTTAACAGCATTTTATTTTTTCCAATTACAAATAAAGATAGTTTTCAACATTCATTTTTGTAAGATTTTGAGTTCCAAATTTTTCTGCCTCCCTCCTTTACTTTCCTCCTCAATATAGAAAACATTCTGATACAGGTTATCTATGTATAATCATGTTAAACAAATTTCCATATTATTCATGAAGTTGAAAAAAAAATCAGAACAAAAGGGAAAAACAAGAAAAAAAAAACAAAAACAAAAACAAAAAGGTGAAACTAGTATGCTTTGATCCACTTTCAGTCTTCATAGTTCTTTCTCTGTGGAGGGCATTTTCCATTCCAAGTCAATTGCAATTGTCTTGGCTCACTGTATTGGTGGGAAGAACTGTCTATCATAACTGAACATTTGAAGAATCTTACTATTACTGTGAACAATTTTCTCCTGGCTCTGTTCATTTTACTCACTCTATTTTCATGGAGGTCCTTCCAGGATTTTCTGAAGTCAACTTGTTCATCATTTCTTATAGAACAATAATATCCTATTACATTCATATACCATAACATATTCAACCATTGCCCAATTGATGAGCGTCCATTTAATTTCCAGTTCTTGACAGAACAAAAAGGGCTGCCAGAAACATTTTTGCACGTCTCTTTTATGATCCCTTTGGGAGTAGTGAGTATATGTATGCAAACCGTGCTTAGAGTTAGGCACAGTTTGAAAACTCTTGGGGCATAGTTCCAAATAGTTTTCCAGAATGGCTGGATCAGTCCACAGTTTCACTAACAATGCATTAATATCCCAGTTTTTGCCACATCTCCTTCAGCATTTATCATGATCCTTTTCTATCATTTTAGCCAACCTGATAGATGTGATGAAGTCCCTCAGAGTTGTTTTTAATTTGCATTTCTCTAATCAACAGTAATTTAGAACATTTTTTCATATGGCTCTTGATGGTTTTAATTTTTCCATCTGTCTGTTCATATTCTTTGACCATTTATCAATTGGGGAATGACTTATATTCTTATAAATTTGACTCAGTTCTGCATATATTTGAGAAATGAAAAATATTGGCTTTAAAAATTGTTTCCTAGCTTTCTGTTTTCCTTCTAAACTTGGCTATATTGTTTTTGCTTGTGCAAAAACTTTTAAATTTAACGTAATCAAAATTATCCATTTTTCATTTTATAATATTCTCTCTCTCCTGTGTGGTCATAAATTCTTCCCTTCTTCAGAGATCTGACAGGTAGATTATCCCTTGCTCTCCTAATTTACTTACAGTTTCACCATGTATGTCTAAATCATCTATCCATTTTGATTTTCTCTTGGTATATGATGTGAGATGTTGGTCTATGCCTCGTTTCTGTCATACTATTTTCTAGTTTCCTCAGCAACTTTTGACAGATAGTGAGTTCTTATCCCAGAAGCTGAAGTCTTTGTGTTTATGAAATAGTACACTACTACAACCATTGACTATTAGGTCTTTTGTACCTAATCTATCCTACTGATCCACCACTTTATTTCTTAGTCAGTACCAAATTATTTTGATGACTGCAGCCTGATGACTATAGCCAACTGTATTATAAAATTTTAGGTCTAGTATGGCTAAGCCATCTCTCTTTGCTCTTCCCCCATATTTTTCATTAAATCCCTTGATATTCTTGACCTTTTGCTCTTCAACATGAATTTTGTTATTGTTTTTTCCAGCTCTATAAAATAATATATTGGCAGTTTGATTAGTATGACACTGAATAAGTAGATTAATTTAGTGGAATAGTCATTTTTATTATGTTATTTTAACCTACCCATGAACAATTGATAATTTTCCAGCTTTCAATTGCCTCAAAAAAAAGAAAGAAAAAAGAAAATTGTTAAAAAAAAATAAAAAAAAATCTGACTTTGTGTGAAAAATGTTTTATAACTGTGTTCATATAGTTCTTGGGTTTGTATTGGCAGGTAGACTCAAATATTTAATATTATCTTGTTATTATTATTATTTTTTGCTGAGGCAATTGGGGTTAAGTGACTTGCCCAGGGTCACACAGCTAGGGAGTGTTAAGTGTCTGAGACCAGATTTGAACTCAGGTCCTCCTAACTTCAGGGCTGGTGCTCTATTCACTGAGCCACCTAGCTGCCCCTTAAGTTATTTTAAAAGTAACATTTCTTTCTAGTTCTTGCTGCTGAGCTTTGTTAGTAATATATAGAAATGCCAATAATTTTTTTATAAAGCTTTTTATTTACAAAACATGAGTGACCTTTCAACATTGACCTTTGCAAAAAAAACCTTTTTTTTCCCCCAAGCTTTTCCTTTCCTTCTCCCCACCCCCACCCCTAGATGACAGGTAATCTAATACATGCTAGATAGGATAAATTATATGACAAATACAGTACATGTATACATATCTATACAGTTATCTTACTGCACAAGAAACATTAGATCTAGAAAGAGAAGAAGAAAAAAAAACAACCTAAGAAGGAAAACAAAATGCATGGAAATATTCACAGAAGGCGTTAAAATGCTGTGTTGTGGTTCAATCTCAGTTCCCACAGGCCTCTCTCTGGATGTATATGACTATCTTCATCGCAGAACAACTGGTTTGAATCACATCATTGTTGAAGAGAAACATGTCCATCAAAATTGATCATCGTATAGTCTTGTTGCTGTGTATAATGTTCTCCTGGTTCTGCTGATTTCACTCAGCATCAGTTCATGCAAGTCTCTCCAATCCTCTCTGAAATCCTCCTGTTGGTCATTTCTTACAGAACAATAATATTCCATAACATTCATATACCATAATTTATTCAGCCACTCTCCAATTGATGGGCATCCTTTCAGTTTCCAGTTTCTTGCCACTACAAAAAGGGCTGCCACAAACATTTTTGCACATGTGGGTCCCTTTCCCTCCTTTAAAATCTCTTTGGGATATAGGCCCAGTAGAAACATTGCTGGGTCAAAGGGTATGCACTGTTTGATAACTTTTTGAGCATAGCTCCAAATTGCTCTCCAGAATGGTTGGATCCGTTCACAGTTCCACCAACAATGTATCAGTGTCCCAGTTTTCCCACATCCCCTCCAACAGTTATCATTATCATTTCCTGTCATTTTAGCCAATCTGACAGGTGTGTAGTGGTATCTCAGAGTTGTCTTAATTTGCATTTCTCTGATCAATAGTGACTTGGAGCACCTTTTCATGTGACCGGAAATAGTTTCAATTTCTTCGTCTGAAAATTGTCTGTTCATATCTTTTGACCATTTGTCAATTGGAGAATGGCTTGAATTCTTATATATTTGAGAACATTGTCACATGCCCAGCAGAACATCAAGGAGGATGCAAAATATAGAACAACAAATTGCTAGATCAAGAAAGTATATATATTAGTAGAAGAAATTATATTTATGAATGTCCATTTTATCTTTACTTCCTTATAAACTGTTCTTTGGTTCTCTGCTGTGCTTCTTATTTACTTTATTCTTTTTTCTCTTTTCATTCCCCCTTTCCCACCCCCCTATCCTTTAGCAAGCTATAGTTAAGAAGAGATATATTTATGTATACGTATATAGATATATACATACATACATGCATACCCCCCCATACACACAGATGATTTTCCTACTCGTGCTGCCTCTTTAATTAATTTTTGCTCCATAACTTGCCATAGTATTACATAATCTTCCCTACCCAGGGATTCCTCCCTTGTCTTCTTCCCTCACCCTTTGCTTCCCAAACTGCCCATTCCTCCTCCATTATTTCTTTTTAGATTTTGGAGGGTGTTATACCCTTCATGGTATATGTAGAGATACCTATTGAACCCATCCCTGATGTGAGTAGGTTTTCAGAACTATGAGTCCTCTTCCCCCCTCCAATAACTCTGTGTCTATTCTTCCTCTGCACCTCATTTGTATAACACGATTATTATTTTTTACCTTAATTATGCCAATCTTTCTTTTGAGCTATCCTGTTGCTGATGTGAATCTTAAACATATAATATATATACACATATAAAACATATATACATATATATGTCTACTTGCTTAAAATTGATCTATCACAATGACTCTTATATGTTAAATTTTTTGTTAAGTTCAGGCTTGGTTGATAGAAAGTCCTGCAAATCTGCAAGTTTGTTTAATGTCTATTTTTTTCTCATTCTCATTGCTGGATATAAATGCAAAAAAAACCAGGCCTAGCTTTTTTGATTGCCAGTAGATATGATTCCAGAAGCTGCTGATAAGTCTTGTACAATTCTAATTGTAGCTGCAGTGCATTTGAATTTTTTTTCTTGTTTCAAATTTTCTTTGATCTGGGGGTTTTGTAAATTGGGCAATAATATTCCTGTGTGTTTTCCTCAAAGGATCTCTTTGAGATGGTGATTGGTGGATTTTTTCTATTTCTACTTTCCCTTCATGTTCTGTCATTCCAGGACAATTTTCTTGGATTATTTCTTGCATTATTGTGTCAAGATTCCCTTACTTGTGACAACTTTCTGGCAGTCCAATTATTCTTATATTTTCTCTTCTTGATCTCTTCTCCAGATTGGTCATTTTTCTTACAAGATGTTTCACATTTTGTTTTATTTTTTTTTCATTTTCTATAATCTGTTTTATTATTTCCTGGTTTCTATAGTATCACTGGTTTCTCCTTGCTTAATTCTAATTTTCAAAGAATTATTTTCATCCTGAGACTTTGTACCTCATTTTCTAGTTATTTAACTTTTTTTTTTTTTTAAATAATCTTGTTTTTCTTGGATGGTTTTTCTTTTTCTTTTTGGTTTTTCCTCAATGTCTCTCATTTGAGTTTTTCGTTCTTTTTTGAGTTCTGTAAATTCTTTCTGGGTAGGGAGTCATTTCACATTACTCTTTGAAGCAGAAGCTTTTTTTTTTTTTTTAACTAAAGTGTCCTCTGAAAATGAACCCTGGTCTTCCCAGTTCCCATATTATGTTTCAGTGGTGAGGTTCTTTCTTCTTTGCTGGGTTTTCTTTTTTTAATGTAAGCACCTGTAATCTTGGAGTGGGGAGATGGTGCCTCAAGCTTCCTTTCAGCTTTTTTTTACCAGAAACCCCAAACCAAGAGCTCCACTCTCTTGCAAGTGCCTGCAGCCAGCTGTGTCCCTGCCCAGCTGTTTCTGCACTTACTGGGAGCTGGTTCCTTCTCACCCACGGTCTCAGCAACATAGCTGGGCCTGGGTGGTTCCTGCTAAGGTTCCAGCCACACCCCGCTAGCCTGAGGGGTCCTCACTTGATGTTTTTTGTGGAGCTAGCCTGGAAGTGTTTGTACTTTAGATAGGTTAATCCCCAGCCCCTACTCTTTCTTCAGATCTTCTTGAGTTATATCAGGAGGACTTCCTGTTCTGCCCCAAGTCTTCTTGATTTTTCTTGACTCTTATGTTCCCTCTAAGATGCAAATTTGTTCTATTTGTAGGGGAAATTGGGAGAGCTTGAGATTTACCAACCTCCACATTTTCCAAGAATCCTCCTCCCATGTATAATCATTTTTTAACATATTCCATATTCTATAAACCTATTCCTGTTGTGAAAGAAAAATTAGAACACCAACAAAAACATGAGAAAGAAAAAGCAAACCAAAAAAAAAAAGGTAGAGATCATATACTTTAATAGGCCTTCATCTCCATAGTTCTCCCTCTGGTTGCAGATGGCATTTTCCCAAAGTTTTTTTGCAATTGTCTTGGATTACCACATTGCTGAGAAGAGCTATCATAGTTGATTATCACAGAGTCTTAACTATTATTTTGTACAATGTTCTCCTGGTTCTGCTCACTTCACTCAGCATCAGTTGACCTAAATCTTTCCAGACTTTTCTGAAGTCAGACTGCTGATCATTTCTTAAAGAATAATAATATTCCATTACATTAATATACACAGTTTCTTCAGCTATTTCCCAATTGATTAACATCCCCTAAATTTCCAATTCCAAGCTTCCACAAACAAAAGCTGCTGCAAACTTTTTTGCACATATGGGTCCTTTGCCCTCTTTTATGATCTCTTTGAGATATGAACCCAGTAGTGGTACTGCTGGATCAAAAGGTATTCACAATTTTATAACCTTTTGGACATAGTTTCAAATTGCTGATCGAGGATGGCTGGATCAGTTCACAACTCCATCAGTAATATGAAGTCTCAGTTTTGCTACATTCCCTCCATCATTTACTATTATCTTTTCCTGTCATCTTACCCAACCTGATAAATGTGACGTGATATCTCAGAGTTTTTTAATTTTCACTTCTCCCATCAAGTGATTTAGAGTACTTTTATATGATTATATTTATAAATAGCTTATATAGTATTTAATTTAATTGTTCTTTAAATATTTCATAATATTTACTTGTAAATCCATCTAGGCACTGAAGATTCTTTTTTAGGGAGTGCACCGATGTTTTGTTCAATTTTTTTTTAACATGAGGTTATTTAAGTAATTTATTTCTTCATCTGTTAATCTGGGCAATATTTATTTTTTTTGTAACTATTCATCCATTTGATTTAGATGGTCAGATTTATTGGCATTCAGTTGGGCAAAATAGCTCCTAATTATTACTTTAATTTCCTCTTCATTAGTGATAAATTCATCCTTTTCCTTTTCCTAATCCTTTCCTTAATTTTGTTTTTCTTTTTTTCCTTTTTCTAATCAAATTAACTGAAAATTTATCTATTTTATTTTTCCAGATAATTAATTTTTTTTTTTTTTTTTTGCTAAGGCATTTGGGGTTAAGTGACCTGCCCAGGGTCTCACAGGAAGTGTTAAGTATCTGAGATCAAATTTGAACTCAGGTCCTCCTAACTTCAGGGTTGGTGCTCTATCCACTGCACCACCTAGCTGCCCCCAGATAATTAACTGTTAATTTCATTTATTACTTTAATATTTTCTCATGTTCAATTTTATTAATCTCCCCTTTGATTTTCAATATTCCTAATTTGATATTTAATTGGGGGTTTTAAACTTGTTCTTTTACTAGCTTTTAAAAGTCATATGCCTAATTCATTGATCTTTTTCTTTTATTCATGTAATCATTTAGAGTTACAGAATTTCCCCTAAAAACTACTTTGGCTGCATCTCATAAGTTTTGCTATGTTGTCCCATTATTGTCCTTCTTTTGGGTGAAATCATTGTTTCTATGATTTGTTGTTTGACCCACTCATCTATTAGTATTAGACTACTTAATTTCCAATTAATTTTTAGTTTTTCTTTCCATGACCTTTTATTGTATGCAATTTTATTGCATTATGACCTGAAAAGGATGCATTTAATATTTCTGCCTTTCTACATTTCCTACATTTGACTGTGCAATTTTTATATCCTAATATATGGTTAATTCTTGTGTAGATGCCATATATCACTAAGTAAAAGATATATTCCTTTGTATCACTCTTTAATTTCTCCTGAGGTCTAAATTTTCTAAAATTCTATCACCTCATTAAATTCTTTCTTGTTTACTTTGTAGTTAGATTTATCTAATTTTGAAAGAGGAAAATTGAGGTGCCTTACTTGCATAATTTTGCTGTTTTTTCTTGTAACTGACATCTTCTCTAAGAATTTGCTTGCTATACCACTTGGTACATATATGTTCTGTATTGGTATTTCTTTGTTGTCTATGGTACCTTTTAGAAGGATGTAATTTCTTTCCTTATCTCTTTTAATTAGATCTATTTTTATTTTTGCTTTTTCTGAGATCAGCATTGCTACCCCTGCTGTGTTTTTTTTTTTAAACTTCAGCTGAAGCTGAAGTAATATATTCTCCTTCAGTCTTCTACTTTTACTCTAGGTGTCTCTCTGTGTTTCTTGTGTGGAACTTATTGTAGGATTCTATTTTATGGGAGAGTTCATCCGATTCACATTAACAGCTATGATTACCAGCTGTGTATTTCCCTTCATCCTATTTTCTCCCCATTTAAGCTTTTTTGTCCCTTCTCACCATGTTTTGCTTCTCACCACTGCCTCTCTCAATTTGCCCTCCTTTCTATCTTCCTTTCTCTTTTCATTTCACCTCATTGCTTTTTTTCTCCCTTCTATTCAGTCCCTTCTTTCTTTCCCCTTTCTCTTCCTATTTCCTTATGGTGTAAGAATACATTTCTATTTCCTCCCTGAGTGTGTATGTTACTTCTATATGAGTCAAGTCTGATGAGATTAAGCTTCAAATAATGTTCTTCCATCTCCTTTCTTTCCCTCTATTATAATAAGCTTTTTGTGTCTCTTCAATAATCTAATTTATCCTATTTTACTTCCCCTTTCATCTTCAACCAGTACAATTCTTTTTTCACTCCTTAATGTTTTTTTTAATATCGTCACACAAAACAACTTACATCTACACCTGTCGTGTATATCCTTTCTAACTGCCCTAATAAAGATCCAGTTCTCAAGAGTTACAAAAATCATTTTTCCATGTAGAGATTTAAACACTTTAACTTTTAAATTACAAGGCTTTTTTTTCTTTTAAGTTTACCTTTTTTGTCCTTCTCTTGAGTTTTGTTTTTAAAGATCAAAATTTATGTTTTTTTTTTTTTTTTTTTTCATCAGAAATGACTGAAAGTTCCCTATTTCACTGAAAATCCATCTCTTCTCTTGAAAGATTATGCCCAATTTTTCTGGGAAGTTGATTATTGATTGTAATCCAAGTTCCTTTGCCTTCTGTAATAGCATAATTTATGGTCTCCTAATCTTTAATGTAGAAGGTATTAAATCTTGGGTAACCCTAACAGTGTCTCCTTAATGCTTGATTTCTTTCTTTCTAATAATTCTTATATTATCTCTTCTGGATCTATTTTACAAGTTGACTGTTTTTCCAATAAGTTATTTTACATTTTTTTCTGCTTTTTTTTATTCTTTTGATTTTGTTTAATTGATTCTTGATGTCTCATAGAATCATCAGCTTCCATTTGTCCATCTGGTTTTTAAGATATAATTTTTTTCAGTTAGTTTTGTACCTCCTTTTCCATTTGACTAATTCTACTTTTAAAGATTTTTTTTTTAGTCAATTTTTGTCTTTCCTTTTCCAAGCTGTTGGCTCTCTCTTGCATAGCTCTAATTTCTTTTCAAATTTTTCCTTCTACCTCTCTTATCTGACTTTTACAATCTTTTTTGAGCTCTCCTAGGGAACCTCTTTAGGCTTGATTCAATTCATATCCCTCTTTGAGGTTTCACATATAGGCATTTTTTCCTGTTCTGAGTTGGTGTTTTGATTTTCCCTCTTAGTATGGCAGCTTTCTACGGTCAAGGTTTTTTATTTCTTGTTCATTTTTTTTCGTGGAGGGAATTTCATGGCTTTTAAAATTGAGCTCTGCTCCTGAGGCACAGAGGGTGCTATCCAAAACTTTTTATATGGCTTTGCACTTGGAGGCACTTTGAATTTTAATTTTGAAGGTTCAGGCCTATTGTGTTTGGTGACTTGCTCACAGTGTTGTCGTATCCAGGCCCTTTTGTTGCCTGTTTTCTGGAGCCTTTTGTTCTGGGACTGGAGACTCCTGTTCTGTGCTGTGGCTAAGATTCTCCTGCTTATTTACCTGGACACTGTGCACTGAGCTGTGCTCCCTTCTCACCCAAGTGAGATTGATTTTTCTTTCTTTTTTTTCTTTTTTTAATTTCTTTTTTTTATTAAAGCTTTTTATTTGCATAACATATATGGGTAGTTCCCCAGCATTGATCTTTACAAAGCTTTCCATTACAAATTTTACCCCCAGTCCCCTCCCCTCCCCTAGATGGCAGGAAGTCCACTACATGTTAATAATGTTGAAATACTTGACAGGTTATGCAAGAAAAATCCTATCTACAAGAAAAAAAGAAAATCAGAAAAAGGCAACACAATGCAAGCAAATATCAATAGAGATCATGAAAATGTTACATTGTGGTCCATATTTCATATCCCTCTCTCTGGGTGTATATGGTTTTCTTCAGTGAACAATTGGAACTGGTTTGAGACAATTCTTTGTTGCAGAGAGCCATGTCCATCAGAATTGATCATCATGTAATACTGTTGTTGCTGTGTTTGATGATCTCCTGATTCTGCTCGTTTCACTCAGCATCAGTTCATGCAAGTCTCTCCAGGCCTCTCTGAAATCGTCCTGCTGGTCGTTTCTTACAGAGCAATAATATTCCATAACATTCATATACCATAATTTATTCAGCCACTCTCCAATTGATGGGCATCCATTCAGTTTCCACTTTCTAGCCACTACAAAAAGGGCTACCACAAACATTCTTGCACATGTGGGTCCCTTTCTCTCCTCTAAGATCTCTTTGGGATATAGGCCCAATAGAAACACTGCTGGGTCAAAGGGTATGCACAGTTTGATAACTTTTTGACCGTAGCTCCAAATTACTCTCCAGAATGGTTGGATCCATTCACAGTTCCACCAACAATGTATTAGTGTCCCAGTTTTCCCACATCCCCTCCAACATTCATCGTTATCTTTTCCTGTCATTTTAGCCAATCTGACAGGTGTGTAGTGGTACCTCAGAGTTGTCTTAATTTGCATTTCTCTGATCAATAGTGATTTGGAGCAACTTTTCATATGACTAGAGATGGTTTTAATTTCATCATCTGAAAATTGTCTGTTCATATCCTTTGACCACTTATCTATTGAAGAGTGGCTTGAATTCTTATATATATGCGACAATTCTCTATATATTTTAGAAATGAGACCTTTATCAGAACCATTAAATGTAAAGATGACTTCCCAATTTGATGCTTCCCTCCTAATCTTGTCTGCATTAGTTTTATTTGTACAGAAACTTTTTAACTTAACATAATCAAAATTATCCATCTGGTGTTCAATTAGGAGTTCCAGATCTTCTTTGGACATAAATTTATTCCACCTCCACAGGTCTGAGAGATAAACTATATTACGTTCCTCTAACTTGCTTACAAAGTACCTCTTCATATCTAGATCATGAATCCATTTAGATCTTATCTTGCTATGTGGTGTTAGGTATGGGTCAAGCCCTAATTTCTTCCACACTAGTTTCCAATTATCCCAGCAGTTTTTGCCGAATAGTGAGTGCTTATCCCCAAAACTGGGGTCTTTGGGTTTATCAAACACTAAATTGTTAAGGTTATTGCCTAGATTGTCCTGATAACCAATCCTGTGCCACTGATTGACTGCTCTATTTGTTAGCCAGTACCAAACGGTTTTGAGGACTGCTGCTTTATAATATAGTTTTAGATCTGGTACAGCAAGGCCACCTTCATCTGCCTTTTTTTCATTAATCCCCTTGAAATCCTTGACTTTTTGTTCTTCCAAATGAACTTTGCTACTATTTTTTCTAGATCTGTAAAATAATTTCTTGGGAGTTTGATTGGTATGGCACTAAATAGGTAGATTAGTTTGGGTAGTATTGTCATTTTTATTATGTTTGCTCTGCCTACCCATGAGCATTTAATATTTTTCCAATTGATTAGGTCTGATTTTATTTGTGTGGAAAGTGTTTTGTAGTTTAGTTCATATAGTTTCTGACTTTTCCTTGGCAGATAGATTCCCAAATATTTTATCCTATCATCTGTTATTTGGAATGGAATTTCTTTTTGTATCTCTTGCTGCTGAACTTTGTTGGTAATATATAAAAATGCTGATGATTTATGTGGATTAATTTTGAATCCTGCCACTTTGCTAAAGTTGTGAATTGTTTCTAGTAGTTTTTTAGTTGAGTCTCTAGGGTTCTCTAAGTATATCATCATGTCATCTACAAAGAGTGATAATTTGGTTTCTTCATTACCTACTCTGATTCCTTTTATCTCTTTTTCTTCTCTTATTGCTAAAGTTAACATTTCTAATACAATATTAAATCGCAATGGTGACAGTGGGCAGCCTTGTTTCACTCCTGATCTTATTGGGAATGGTTTTAGTTTGTCTCTATTACATATGATGCTTGCTGATGGTTTTAAATAGATGCTACTGATCATTTTAAGGAAAAGCCCATTTATTCGTATACTCTCTAGTGTTTTTAATAGGAAAGTGTTGGAGACAAAGAGACTGTTAGAGACAAAGAGGTCTACCAAACCCCTGCCCCCAAAAAGTGCATACCAGGAAGCAGGATACGATCAATTACCTCAAGAAAGTGTCAAGCAGGCATCCTGCTTCAAGAAGTCACACATACACCACATCCCTCCCCTTACTCAATTTCCTGACAAATGGTCAACAGATGTTACATCCTTTGTTATGTGAAAGTTTACTTTGATACACAATGTATATAAACCCTGTACTGTGCCTCAATAAACGAGCTATTCTGTCCCTACACAGAGTGGTCTCCATTCTTTCCTTTCAAGCCCATCCCCAGGTTGAAGCCTCCCCAGCCTTCGGCTCACAGGCTGATGCGAGATTTCAGGCACCCTTAGCTCGAGACCCGCGGGACGGGTCAGGAAAGGGTGTTGGATTTTATCAAATGCTTTTTTAGCATCTATTGAGATAATCATATGGTTTTTGTTAGTTTGGTTATTAATATAATTAATTATGATGATAGTTTTCCTAATATTGAACCAGCCCTTCATCCCTGGTATAAATCCTACTTGGTCATAGTGTACTATCCTGGGGATGACTTTCTGTAATCTCATTGCTAATATCTTATTTAAAATTTTTGCATCAATATTCATTAGGGAAATTGGTCTATAGTTTTCTTTCTCTGTTTTCACCCTACCTGGTTTAGCTATCAGCACCATATCAGTCTCATAGAAGGATTTTGGCAGTATACCTTCTGTCCCTATTTTCTCAAATAGTTTGCATAGTATTGGAATTAATTATTCTTTGAATGTTTGGTAGAATTCACATGTAAATCCATCTGGCCCAGGAGATTTTTTCTTAGGGAGTTGGATAATAGCTTGTTCTATTTCTTTTTCTAATATGGGGCTATTTAAATAATTTGTATCCTCTTCTTTTAACCTAGGCAATCTATATTTTTGTAGATATTCCTCCATTTCATTTAGATTATCAAACTTACTGGCATAAAGTTGGGCAAAGTAACGCCTCATTATTGCTCTAATTTCCTCTTCATTGGAGGAAAGTTCTCCCTTATCATTCTTGAGAGCAACAATTTGATTTTTCTCTTTCCTTTTTCTTATCAAATTAACTAAAGGCTTATCTATTTTGTTGGCTTTTTCATAGAACCAACTCTTAGTTTTATTTATTAATTCAATAGTTTTCTTATTTTCAATTTTATTAATTTCTCCTTTTATTTTTAGAATTTCCAATTTGGTATGTAATTGAGGGTTTTTAATTTGTTCTTTTTCTAGTGTTTTTTTTTTAATAATAAGCCCAATTCATTGATGTTTTCTTTCTCTATTTTATGCAAGTAAGCATCTAGAGATATAAAATTGCCCCTTATAACTGCTTTGGCCATATCCCACAAATTTTATGTTGTCTCCTTATTGTCATTCTCCTGGATGAAATTATTGATTGTGTCAATGATTTGCTCTTTCACCCATTCATTCTTCAGGATTAGATTATTTAATTTCCAATTAACTTTTGGTTTATTTTCTCCTGGCCTTATATTGCATGTGATTTTTATTGCATCATGATCTGAAAAGGATGTATTTACTATTTCTGCCTTTCTGCATTTGATTTTGAGGTTTTTATGCCGTAACACATGGTCAATTTTTGTATAGGTTCCATGGACTGCTGAGAAAAAAGTAAACTCCCTACTGTCTCCATTCAACTTTCTCCATAGATCTATCATACCTAACTTTTCTAACAATTGGTTTATCTCCCTAGTTTCTTTCTTGTTTATTTTGTAGTTTGATTTATCTAATTCTGAGAGAGCAAG
>JAJPUD010007680.1:53143-65806 GCA_023553655.1 Myrmecobius fasciatus
TGCTACATTATCTATGGTACCCTTTAATAAAATATAGTTTCCTTATCTCTTTTGATTAGATCTATCTTGGCTTTTACTTGATCTGAGATAAGGTTTGCTACCCCTGCTTTTTTTTGTTCACCTGAAGCATAATATTTTCTGCTCCAGCCTTTTACCTTCATCCTATACGTGTCACTATGTTTTAGATGTGTTTCTTGTAGACAACATATTGTGGGATTCTGGTTTTTAATCCAGTCTGCTATCTGCTTCCGCTTTATGGGAGAGTTCATCCCATTCACATTCACAGAATAACTAATTCTTTATTTCCTGCTATGTTATTTACCCAAGTTATGTTTTCGCCTTTCCTTTCCCCTTTCTCCTTTCCCCCCTCCTCAGTACTTTGCTTTTGATGACCCCCTCCCCCAAACAATACTCCACCCTTTAGGTCCCCTCCCCCTGTTTTTACTCCTTTCCTCTGATTCTTCTATTTTACCTTCTATTAGTTTATCCCTTACTTATCCTCCTTTCCCTCCTACTTCCCTCTAGCAACAGACAAGTTTCTATGTGAAATCAAGTGTCTGATATACACTTTTTAGAGCCCAAACTGATGAGAGTAGGATTTACACAATGCTTATCTCCCTTCCCTCTTTCTCTCAATTATATTGGGTTTTCTTTGCCTCTTCAAGAGATTTTACCTTGTTTTTACCTCCTTTTTTTTTAGATCTTATTTTACCACTTTTCCCCTCTTTTCCCCAGTATGACCTTTCCCCCTCTAGTTCTCTTTTTCATATTATCAAAGTAATATCTAGTTAATTATACCCCCAAACTTTAAGTATCCCCCTAGTAGAAATAAAGTTCTCAAGAGTACTTTCCTTTTTTACCTTTTTATGCATCTCTTGAGTTCTGTGTTTGGATGTCAAATTTTTTGTTCAGATCTGGTCTTTTCATTAGAAATAGGTGAAATTCACCTATATCATTGAATGATCATCTTCTTCCTTGGAGTATAATGCTCATTCTAGCTGGATAGGTTATTCTTGGCTGTAATCCAAGTTCCTTTGCCCTTTGGAATATCTGGTTCCAGGCCCTTCAGTCCTTCAATGTGGAGGCTGACAGATCCTGTGTGATTCTAATTATTGATCCTCGGTATTTGAATTGTTTCTTTCTAGCTGCTAGCAGAATCTGTTCCTTGGTGCTATAGTCCTGAAATTTAGCCACGATATTCCTTGGGGTTCTAATTTTGGGGTCTCTTTCAGGAGGTGATCGGTGAATTCTTTCAGTGGTGATTTTGCCTTCTGATTCTATAATCTCAGGGCAGTTTTCTTTCAGGATTTCCTGGAAGATAGTGTTTAGATTCTTTTTTTCATCATGGCTTTCAGGAAGTCCAATAATCCTTAGATTGTCTCTCCTAGATCTATTTTCCAAGTCAGTTGTTTTTCCTAGGAGATATTTCATATTTTCTTCTAATTTTACATTTTTTGTTTTTGTTTGACTGATTCTTGAAGTCTTATTGAGTCATTCACTTGCATTTGTTCAATTCTTATTTTTAAAGTGTTGTTTTCTTCAGTTACCTTT
Organism: Myrmecobius fasciatus; assembly: GCA_023553655.1. Taxonomy (NCBI): domain Eukaryota; kingdom Metazoa; phylum Chordata; class Mammalia; order Dasyuromorphia; family Myrmecobiidae; genus Myrmecobius; species Myrmecobius fasciatus. The sequence continues at coordinate 54,695 of JAJPUD010007680.1, forward strand.
TTAAGCTCCTTTTGTAACTGGCTAATTGAATTTTTTTGTTCATTGCACTCTTTTTCCACTTCACTAATTTTATTTTTCAATAAATTGGTGTCTTTTTCATATCTCTTTTGCAGGGCATCATATCCTTCTTGCACTGATTTCAGTTTATTTTCCCATTTATCCTCCAGCTCTCTTTTGAGGTTCTTTATGCAATCTTCCAGAAAGGCCTTTTGAAAAAGTGACCAGTGATGGTCTTTAATAACTTCTTCTGGAACTTTGTGTAAAAGAACCTCAGGATCTGGGATCATCCCTTCTTTTTCTTGATAAAAGCTGTCTATGGTGAGAGCTCTCTTTTGCTTCTTCATTTTTTTTTTTTTTTTAGACAGCATGGATATCTCTTTAAGGTATGGAAAAAAAAAACGGCGGCTGAAACGGCAGCTGGATATCTTGGCCCTGGGGCACTTCATCAAATTAACTTAAGGTGTTGGGCCGGTGGGGGCTAGGACTAAGTCCAAATTACTACTTAAAAAAGGCAAATCTGCCAGAACACTTGCCCCCAATGAGGGCAGAGTGTCCTGAGTTCCTCAGATAAACTCCAGGTGTTTGGAATTTGGAGTTTGGAGTTTGGAATTTCTGCCACGATGAGCTGAGCTGAGTCCCACCCTCACTTCTGGCCTACAAGGGAGTCCTCTGACACTGGAGTCCTCTGTTTATCCCTCTGTCTGAGTTAGACAAACCTGATGTGAAGTTCTTCAGAGATATCTGAAAGCAGTGTCCAAATATTTATGAGTTCGTTGACTTGAAGATCAGTTCAGAGGCTTATTTTATTGTTGATTTGAGAGAAGATTGGAGGAGGAAGCAGAGAGTCACCTTTTCACTCCACCATCTTGGCTCTGCCCACCGAGATTGATTTTTCTTGAAGTTCTTTGAAGCTATCTTGAGCTGGAAAATTGTTTCATTCCATCTCTTTATAGGTTCTATCACTCCAGAATCTGTTCAGAAGTTTGGTTTCAAATTGTTTCTGAGAAAACTGGGAAAAGCTTGGGCAACTTTCTGACTTCTCTCTGCCATTTTGCCTTTTTTTTCAATTCAGTGATTCCTTATTCCATGGAGTTGAAACCAGACAAAGAGGGTGCAGAGTGGAGTGAGCCAAGTCAAATTTCTTCCTTTTATAAAGGAAGCCATTGGGAGGTGTTTGGTGTTTGGCCTTTCAGTTTTCTCTTCAGAGGAGAAAAGAGTTTGTCAAATGGTGATGAGTTTACAAGTGAGAACTTAATTCTAGGAGGGATATCTTGTTCTGTGGGATTCAAACCAGCAGGGCAGCTAATGCAAAGTATAGCAAATATATGAAGTGAGGATACAGTGGCACTTAAATTCTCAGGACATACAGTCCTTCTAATCTCCATATAGAAATGCATCTAAGTTATCAGGGAAGGAAATGGTAAAGATCATAGCTATTTTTGTGGTATTCAGAAATCCATTAAGTCAAAAGGTCCCAGACTCAATATGATTGGTATTTTTTTTTATCATAAGTAACCAGAAAAATGATTGTTAATGGCCAGAACAAATGAAAAGACAGCTTTGTCTTTCTAGGGAAAGCTAATCTCTGTGGAAAAGGGGTAGAATAGAGGAGGGACCTTGGACCTAGTCTATGTTGTGGGGAAAGAAGCTATTTTAGGGAATCCGTAGTAAATGCTAGTCTTTTGACAGATAGTTTTAGGGACTATAATTTATGGACTTTTATATATTTCTCTTCTGATTTTCCATTCCTTAGAGTCAGATTGGACAGAGCCCCACCTGAATGACATCAGTTTTATTCTACCACTATACAGCATTGGCAGATCATCTGAAATTTCAGGGACTGGTTGGGGACATCAGCTGCTGCCCAGGCAATTAGGGCTGCTCATCCAAATACACTCTCTGAGGATGATGGAGAGAACTATCCCCTGTACTAATTCTCCATTCAACTTTTGTACTTCCTATCTATTGATGCTTTTGGCCTTTGAATGTTTAACAGTTGTGCCCTACACCCAGTGATCACCATTCTTATACCTGAACATATACTTCACATCCCAGTAACTTGAAATTCCTGTAGATCTTCTCCCAAATATCATTCAACACCCACTACCAATCTTATTTCTCATTCCTCTCTTCCCTAATTCTTTTGCCTCAAAGTTCCACACCAATTCTCTTTTTCTCAATTCCTGTCCTCATACATATGTCTTCAACATTGTCTTCAACATACATATTGATTTGCCTGAAATACTCTAATTGCTCAGTTCCTCAACATGAACTTCCTATGAACTATAGTATAGCAGCACCTTGCCAGGAAACTGAATCTCTTCCATTTGAATTGTCTTAGGAACATTATGAAAATCACCTTGCAGGATAAGGTACCAGACACTGAGATCTTTTCTCAAACTAAACTGCCAAGCATTCAAACTGTATTGCAGAGAGCACAGCTCTTTTGGGTTGGCCATGTTGTTTGAATGCCAAATGTATGTTTGCCAAAAAAATATTTTATGAACATACACAGGGCATGTGTTCACAAGATGTTCAGAAAAAGTGATACAAAGACATTCTCAAGGTTTCTCTTAAGAACTTTAGAATTAATTATATGTCATGGGAGGCATTGACATAGGATTGCCTAGTGTGGCATGCCCTCATCAGAGAAGGTGCTGTGCTCTGTGAACAAAACAGAGTCGAATTATCCCAGGAGAAATGTGACATGTGTAAATTTGTATCCCAGATGTTCATATGGACTATTTGTGTATGACCGGTGGCAGAGCACTCCTGGCTCATATTGTTCTCTTCAGTCACAGTCAGATGCACTGTAACTTACTCTAATATAGTGACATCATTTTGGTCCTCTGAGAATGAAAGACAACAACCAACCAACCAATTTCTCTACCCTGCCTCAGCTATGCACAAAAATGATTATATTCTTAATCTTGACATCATCCACAAGTGTACCACTTTCATGTTCAAGAATTCTGAAATCCTAATTCAACCATAATCTATTTTCTCTTTGTCTTTCCTTATGTAAGAACTTTTCATCATCACTCTGACCTCCAATCCCTTGACTATTCAACTTTCTCCCAAGCCATCTCCCTTGCACTAGCTATTATTTCCTCTTGTCTCCATTTTGACTTCTTGGTGAACCAAGAAGTGTTTTACGTTTCATGTCATAGCCTCCTTATCATATCATCAATTATGTTCAGGTAAATCTCAGACTTGTGTTATTCCTATCATTTGATGACTTCATGCCTACATGAACTTAATCTCTTCCCCTGTCAGGAAGAAACCCAAAGGACTATTCCCAATTTAGCCAATTCCCAGACTATCCTCTTTGCATAAAGTGATTGTGAGATTGGAATTGTCAACTTCCATTTTCTATCCCTGAACCTCTGTGCATATTAAAACAACTTTTGACATATCGATTAGCATATTTTTAGACTGGTCTGGGACTTGATCTGCCAGGTATTTCTTCTGGCTCCTTCTGGATCCCCATCTTTGAATTCCCTGGCACTTTCTTTCTCTTTGATCCCCTCTCCCTCTGAATTCCCCAAGAAATGCCAAGGATGTATTTCCTCTATAAAAGGGATCTAGTTATGATGAAGAGCTTTGCTAAGTTCTTTTCAGAACAGTTCCAAAAGGGGAGAAATAAAAGTGGGTTATTAGCAAAATGGGTTTACACTAAGCAGCAGTTCAGTGGGCTTTTTCCTTGTATAGGAAATAGCCAAGATGGGTTTACACTGAGTGGGAGCTCAGTGGGCCTTTCCCCTTATGGGAAATCATCAAAGATTAGGGTTCAGTCATCCTTTTATTTTGCTTTCTAAAGCTTCAGTCTGGGAGATTAAGGGCTAGTAAAAGGCAGTGATTACTTGGCCCTAAGTCAAGATTTCTGATTGAATTGCAAGTTTACCCATAAATAGGTTGGTGGGGCCCCTCCCATCTCGACAGGAGGGCTCCTGAGACCTGGGGTCTCTCCAGCTCTCTCACCACACACAATTACACAGTTTATATCAATAGCACTTAATAACTAACTGATAATAAATAATTAATAGTCAACAGTTAATTACTAAAAGATTATTAGTCAACAATGAATAGTTCATTACAAATAATCATCAATTTTAAATAATTCATAATCATTAGGTGGTGTATAGGTAATTGGTAGTCCTATGTTGCTCACAAAATTTCCTAGTATATAAATAGAAATTGTGAAATAGGTCATTTATGGAAACAAAAATAATTCTATTTAAGCTCACTCCAGGTGAACAAAAGTATAAACAAACCTACAGGCATGGGCTCTTAAAATTAAACTAAAGCTTACTTGCGGTATTCAAAAAAAAATCTGAGAGATTTGGTGTTAAAAAGCTCTACTTAAGTACCCTGATTCAGAAAACAATGCTCTTGAGGCAAAATAGTGTAAAACCTCAGGATAGAAACAACAACAACAACAACAAAACAAAAGAAAACAAAAAACAGCTGTGGAGGCTTCTAGAGAAAAACAGCAAAAAACCAAGTTTATTTCAAAGTAAGCCATTAGAAGTTATAGCTATAATCCGGTAGATGGAGTCCCACATACAAAGGTGTGCATTTGTGTTGTTGTGTTGTTTTGCCCATGTACATTATGTATGTTCAGATGGATCTTGTCTAGATACAGATCACTGGGAGATCAGATTAACTTTTTTCTGAAGTCCCCTCATCACACTTTTCTCCAAAGGAGACTGAGGGAAAGGAGGAAGAAAGCAAGAGGTTGGGTCAGAAACTGGCCACTCTGCTCTCCTCAGAAAGAGGTGGTCACCCATAAGCTAGAAAGATAATTGTTTGTGTCCTTAAATATTACCAATCTGGGGAAAAGAGGTTTAGGTTTGAGCTAATTGTTATTGCTTAATGAGAAAGGAAGACCTCAAACTATAATATCTGAGTCTTGATTTTCTTCCCAACAAATCAGTTCCACAGTGAATATACATAGAAAAATAATAAATAAACTCATTTATTAAAATTGATTAAAAAAATTAGAAAAAAGGGTAATGTACACACTACTAAATGAATGAGTTCTCCAATAATTCAGCTCAATCAATAAAGTCTTAGGTCTTTTCCAAGGGGAAATTCTTAAAGTTCCTGGATAGTAAATTGGGATTAGGGAGATGATCAAAGTGCCCTCTATTTGTCATTAAGGGTGAAGCATTGAGCAATCATCCTTGACCAATGAAGAGAGAATTGTACAATAACCTTCATAAGGCAGGGTTATATTAAATCCAATATATAACATGTATTTTACTTTCATTTCCTCTTATATTTAATTTTTTTTTTTCTGAGGCAATTGCTCAGAGTCACACAGCTAGGAAATGTTAAGTCTCTGAGACTAGATTTGAACTCAGGTCCTCCTGACGTCAGGACTGGTGCTCTATCCACTGCGCCACCTAGCTGCCCCTCAATCTCTAAACATTTTATCCATTTTATAGCTATTTTAATGATATTTTCCTTTTCATCATTGCTTCTTGATTTTTAAAACTATTATTTTCCTTTACTTTATTATTTTTTATTTTTACTTTTAAGGTATTTTTTAATTTAATTTTTTTAGTTTCAAATTTTTTTTCTTTTTTTAACTCCCTACAGCACTCATTGAGAGGCAAATAATATGATTCTCATTATCCATGGGAAGTAATGAAAAACATATTTTCCCATTTACCAGGTCCCCCCTCAAAAATGAAGAAAAATAAAGGGAAAAAGTTTTTAATTTTTACTCTAAGTCCATGCAGTTGAGATAACATTTTAAATTATGATTCCATATGAATTGTGTTATCATTGTTTGATCATAATTACCAAGACTTTTCACAGTTCATAATATTGCAATGATTTTGTAAATTATTCTCTTGGTTTTGATCACTTCACTTTGCACCAGTTCACATAACTTCATATAACAGTTCATATTCCCCAATTTTCTGAAGACATCTCTTTCATCACTTCTTATAGCACAAGAGTACTGCATTAAATTCATCTACCCCAACTTGTTCAGTTATTTCTAAATGGACATGTTTTCAATTCTTTGCCATTACAAGTAGAACTGCTATAAATACTTATGAGTCCTTTTCCTTTTCCTTTGATCTCCTTAAACATAGATGTAGAAGTGGCATTGTTGGGTCAAAGGGTAAATACAGTTTTATAACCCTTTGGGAATAATTCTAAATCATTCTCTAGAATAGTTGACTCATTTCACAGTTCCAACAAAAACCTGTATCTCCTTTACCACTTGTCATTTTACTTTTCTGCCAACTTAGCCAATTTGATGTTTATGAGATGATACCTTTGAATTGTTTTAATGTGTCTTTCTTTAAATATTACTGATGAGGAATATTTTTTTCATATGCCTATTGATGGCTTTGATTTCTTCTTCCAAAAATTATCTGTTCATATTAATTGGGAATTGGCTCTTACTTTTTTTTTTTAAATTTGGCTCAGTTCCCTATTAATTTGATAACTATGATATTTATCACAGAAAATAGCTCTAAAACTCCCCCTACCAAGTTTTTGAAATTCTTCTAACTTTGGTTGCATTGGTGAATAATGTTTTACATTTTAAGTAATCAAAATTATCTATTTTACCTTTTATGAACCTTTCTATTTTTTGTTTGCTATTAAAGTCTTCTCTTATCCAGAATTCAGCTGATACTTTCTTCTATGCTTCCTTAATTTGCTTATGTCTAAATTTTATACTTATTTTTAGCTTATTATGGTAGATGGTGTGAGATGTTGGGCTCTGCTGAGGTTTTGCCAGACTACTTTATTGTTTTCTCAGTAGATTTTTGTCAAATTATGAATTCTTGCCATGAAAACTGGAATCTTTGGATCAAAAATAAATTATTCTGCTATTTGATTCTGATACATTGACTACTCTCTTTCTTTTATAGTACAATTTTTTTTATGATTACCACTTTGTAATATAATTTGAGATTTGCAACTACTTGGCCCTCTTCACATTTTTCATTGATTATGTTGATTATTCTTGATTATCTAATTATCAAGATTATCAATAATCTGATTGTCAAGATTATTCTTGACCTTTTGTTTTTATATATGAATTTTATTGTTTTTTCAAGTTCTATCAAATGATGCTTTGGTAATTTGATTGATATGATACTGCATTAAATTCATTAATGTAGGTAGTTTTGGATTTTTATTATATTGACTCAGTCTATTGATGAGAAATTAATATTTGAGTGGTGTGCTTTATAATTGTATTCATATCATGCCTCTGTGTGTGTGTCTTGGCAGTTAGTATTTTATATTGTCTGTTGTCAATTTAAAGAATTTCTTTCTATCTCTACCTTTCTACTATTTTTGGTAATATATATATAAATGTTGACAATTTGTGTGGGTTTATTATATATCCTGCAAGTTTGCTAAGCTTTTTAGATCTCATTTCACCTATAAAAAGTCTTATCTTATTACTGTAAAGAATATTTCTAGTACAATGTTGAATAACAATGGTGATAATGAACATCAATCTGAGTTTTGCTTTTATATCAGTCACTTTGTACACCTTTTAAAAGAAGTCTCTTACTGGAATCTCTATAGTTACTTTTTTGATTATGCTGTCCTTGCCTGTTACCTTCATTTACTCTTCTTGCATTTTTTTTCTGGGATATTTAAGAAGTAAATGAGCTTTTTAAGTCTGGCTTTAATCCAAGAATGTTTCAGTTGCCTCTTTATTATCGACTATTCATCTATTTTCATTTTGATTAAACTCAGATTATTAATAGGATAAATCATCTTGACCTGCATCCTAAAGCTCTATTTTTTCTTCAGATTATATGAATTTTACTCTTTCCTACAACTTCTTATGAGTCAAAAATGGTCCCATGTTATTCAAATTTCTTTTCTTTTATATTTCAAAGTTTTCTTTCTGGTCTCTTGCAGAATTTCTCTTTTCTTAGAGGAATTACTAAATTGAATCACAATGTGTCTTTGAGTTTGCAACTCTATTTCCCCCCAGAAGGAATCTATGGATTCTGCAATTGGTATCTCATTTTCTGTGTTCAGAAGTTCTGGACAGTTTTTTTTCTTTTTGTATTCAAGTTTTCTTGTGTTCAGGATTTTTTGGCTTATGTTTTTTTTTAAGTGATCTATAATTTTTAGGTTGTCTCTGCATTTTATTTTTGCTGTATTTTGTTTGAATTGAGATCATTTATAATGTTATTGGTTTTAAATTTTTTTTCTCCTAGATTGTTCTTCTCTTCTATGTATTTGTGTTCCTCAGCAGGTATTCTTATTTATTTCTTTGGTGAGATATCCCATTATGGATTTAAGATTTTAGAAAAAAATTATCAATTATTTCTTGTGTACATATAATAAATTCTGTTCTCACAATTCTCATTTCTTTTTTTAACTACTCAGGAAATTCCACCAGTGTTGAATAAGTGTATTGTGTTGAATCATTTTCTTTTATTTTTCAGTAATTTTTCTTAGTTGTCTAATCCTTTGATCTTTGCCTTTTGAATTTTGGATCTCCTAGACTGTGTGAAATAGAGGTGTGGGGTTCAAGTATAGATACATGTACTGCCTCTTTTCCCTTTGTTCTAACATTCTCTTGTAGAAATCCATTGTAGCACTGTAACTGGTTTTTGAAGCCTCAAGAAATTTTTGTCATTTGGAGTTTGGATCTTCATAACAATTGACTAGAAGGGAGAGATTTCATTTTATGTCAAGCCCTTCAAGTCCTTGCTGCTGGTAGTGTGGTATGTAGTGAATAATTGGGTTCTGAGTAAGCTCAATAGATAAGAATTCTTGTGATTTCTACCTTTTTTAAAAAAAAATTTCCAGTGTCCTAGATCATTGAGACAATTTAAATTGCTTTATCTTGGTATCATAATTTCTGTTGTGTAGAGGTTTAAGACATTTTGTGGATGAGGGAAAGTGTCTAGTTCTCTATTTTGTTAGTCATGGGACCCAGGTGTGTTTTCATCATGAAATCATACACACACACCATTTAAATACATATATATGTGTGTATAACCATATACACACACGTGTGTAGCTACATATTCACACACATATAAAATATATATATACACAAAATACACACATGTGATATAATAATAGACACATATATGGATGTATAACCATAAATTATTTTATGTCAACAGCAAACATTTGTTAAGCATTTATCTTTATCTCCTAAAATTGACAATTAAATTATTTCAAATTTACAAGTCACATCAAAATAAATAGGGAAATAGTCTCCCCCACCTCCTGAAATGTAGTTTATTAAGTCAAGATAAAGTTTTCTTCCTAGACAAAACTACAATTTAAGGGACTGCTAAGTAGTTCAGGAAGGACCTGAGTTCAAATGTGACCTCAAATGCTTAACACTTTCTAGCTGTGTGATATTGGGCAGTTCACTTAATCCCAATTGCACCAGCAAAAAAAAAAAAAAAAAAAAAAAAAAAAAAAACCCAACAAAAAAACCAAAAAACAAACCCAAACCAAATAACACATAGATATTGAGTTTTTTATATAGCACTTTCAAAACTTTATTCACCTACTCAAAACAAAGAAATATTTTCCAAGTTTCATACAGATGTATTCATCCATTCAATAAAAACAAATTAAAATTCAAATCTGATTAATCTTGATTAAATTTTTCCTAAGTGCATTAAGCTTATGATCATATGAAAATTAAATATCCAGTTAATAACAAATCAAATCAATACTAAAATTTCTTCATTGGAACTTTTTAAAGTAGACTTATCCCTTTCAAAGACACATGTAATAGTCTGGATAAAGGGTTTATGGACACAACATTGGAAAGGGGAGATAGCAATCTAGCTCACCTATAGGTAGGAAAGCTCTACAGAATTTGGGGGGAAAAGTTGAAAAAAGATGAAAACATCAGAGACATACAAATAGGAGGAAAAGACAAACAAAAAAACTCATTCTTTTTATAAAGCCAGCAGCAGTTCTTCAACATGAAAGAAATATTATATACACATGCTCAGGATAGATGTTTCAACAGACCAAATTTCCCATAATAGTTAGTGGTTTATCATTTATGAGATCTCACATTTTTTCTGGCATGTGTGGGCACAAGAATGTAAGGGCATATACAAATACACACTACAAACCAAATAATACTTGACTTAGTCAGACTCAGAAGACAAATAACAGGAATAAACATTTTTACTGACCCGAAAGTCCAAGACTTAAGAGGTTTGGAGTATATTTTTATAATAACTATCTGCAATTCCATAATAGAGATCTAAAAAGGATTTTCTTTACCTCAAATCTGACAACATGAGGGAGACTGAGGATATCCTACTTCTGAAAACAGAACTATTATGGAGAACAGCCTTATCACAGTAAAAAACTTTATTCTAGATATGTGTTGCAAGCCTAGGTAGGAAGAATTATCAATTTGTATAAAGAGCACTGTTCTTTTAAAGGTCAGTTGGATTTCTGAATATGTTAATTTAAATTTTAAATAATTTATAATGTATAGCAAATATAGTCATGCTACTTAATAACCAGTCAATCTAGTTATTGGGAGTTATTTATTATGTTTCATTTTTTATAAGAAGTTTTTACTTATATCTCTTGTATCTTATATCACTACGTTATCCCATATATCTCTCTTATTCTGTCTCATATGACAGATTTTATCTTTTTTACAGGGAAAAAAAGTCAACATAACTGATCAGTACATTGAAAAAGACTGAAAATATGGGCAATGTATAACATGTGGACCTTCATGAAGTAGTAAGTTGGAGGTATGTTCTCATATCTCTCAGTACTGTTTGATCTTTACGGTATTTTTTTTTTTGCATTTATTTTTGATTTTGGGGTGTGTATGTAGTTATCCTTTCCATTTATATTGTTTTAGTTACTGTGTTGTTTTTGATTTGTTTACTTCATTCTGTTCATATAGATGTTTTCATGCTTCTTTCTCTATGTTCATCAAACACATGGTTTTTTATAGTACAGAAATATTCCATTATATTAATATGCTACATTTTTTCATTTAGCCATTCCCCAGTTGATGGGCATCTACTTTGTTTCTAGCTCTTTGTTATCACAAGCTGCTACACACACACACACACACACACACACACACACACACACACACACACA
>JAJPUD010007680.1:65816-76832 GCA_023553655.1 Myrmecobius fasciatus
ACACACACACACACACACACACACACACACACACACACACACACACACATATATATATAGGTGTATGGAAGACTTTTTCTTGTTGATGGCTTCCTTAGAATAATGGAGTAATTAAGCCTGGTAATAGGCCATGGTTCAAAAAACATGGGAATTTTAGTCAGTTTATTTACAAAATTCCAAATTACTATCCAAAAACAGCTTTATAATTTTACAGCTCCACTGACAATATAATTATTATGCCTATCTTTCCCTAAACCTTCCAACATTGGCTATTGTACTTTTTTTTCATTTTTGTCAATTTGTAAGGTATGAGATAAAACCTGAGTTGTTTTGATTTACATTTATTTCTATCAGTAGTGATTTATAACATTTTCCCATGTGGGTGTGAATATGTTACAGTTTTTATTTTGAGAACCATTTGTTTATATCTTTTGACCATTTATCTATTGGGAAATGATTTAGTTACATGTACATATGTATATATGTATATATTTATTAATTGTTAATATATCTTGGATACCAGAGGCATATAGTTTAGTGTATTAAATGTTGGACCTGGAATGAGGAAGACCTGAGATCAAATCTGGCTTCAGATACTAACTGTGTGGCTCTGGTCAAGTTACTTAATCTTTTGTTGCCTTAATCCACTTGAGAAGGAACGGGCAAATCAATCAAGTTTCTTTGCCAAGAAAACTTAATGAATGTTGTACTCCCTGGAGTCATAGTCAAATTTGACTGATTGATTGAACACCAACCATTATTACAGAAATTTGATACAGAGATTTTCCCCTATGTACCCATCTCCCTTCTCTATCTTATATTAAGGGTAGAAACCCTTTTTTTTCCTGCCAAGGGCCATTTGGATATTTATAACATTTGTGCGCTATAGAAAATTATCAATTTATAGAACTCAAGCAGTGGGAGATTATTGTACCTAGCTTTGAGCTAATCATCGTTTGCAGTTGCTTTAGCAAATGATTTTGTGAGTCTTATGTGGCCTGTAGGTCAGATGCTCCCCAAGCATGTCCTATATGTATTTATGTATGATTATAAATATGCATTAATATTGTTTGTGTAGGAGTTTTTTGGTCTTCTGTAATCAACCTTATCTGTTTTATCTTTTTGCAATTACTTTTATCTCTTGTTTGGTGTCCTACTTATAATGAAAAAAGTTATCCATTTCTGGAGAAAGAACTGTTGGAGGCTAAATGTAGATCAAAGTATACTTTTTCTTAACTTTATGTTTATTTCTTTTTTTTTCTATTTTTTTTTCATGACAAGACTAACCTGGAAATGTTTTGTGTAATAGCATATGCATAAACCTATATCAAATTGCTTGCTTTCTCAATGTGGATGAGTGGGAGGGATAATTTTGGAACTCAAAAATTAAAAAAAAAAGAATGTCAAAATTTATTTTTACATTTACTTGAGGAAAATAAAGTATTAAATTAAAATATACTTTCTCATTTTTAAAGATTCATTAAAATAATGAGTATATGTCCTATCTGTGTCTATGAGAGGTATATGACCTTTTTCTCTCCAATTTTTTTTAATAGTATTAGTATATTTAGTATTAAGTTTGCACATTCATTTAGAATGTAATGTGGAGAGTTAGGTAGCTCAGTACTGTTTTATGAGATTAAACTTGAGTATTTTGATTTAAATTTTTTTATCATTAGTGATTTAAATATTTTTCATGTGGTGATGAATGCTTTACAGTATTTCTTTTGAGAACTATTTGTTCATTTCTTTTGATCATTAATTGAGAAATGACTATTAGTCACATATGCATGTATTCATATATGCATTTTTATTGTTTATGTATCTTGGATATCAGAGACAGCTAGATGGCTCAGTAGATATAGTGCCAGGCATATAGTCCTAAATTTAGGTACTAACTGTGAAAGCCTGGGCATTTCATGCAACTCTATTTGCCTTAATTTCTTTATTTGTAAAACGAACTGGAGAAGGAAATGGCAAAACACTTCCAGTATCTTGCCAAGAAAACAGAGTAGAAAACCACTGAAATGACTGAACAGTAATGATTTCTACCAGATTGCTTTCCAGTTTTCAGTTTTTAAGAAATATGGAATTTTTCCTTAGATAATTTATTTTTCACTTTATTAAACACTGGATTATTGGGTCTTATTGTTTTTGAATCTACTTCATCTAATATTTTACATTGATCTTTCTCTATTCTTTAACCAATATTTTGATGACTCTATAACTTAGTTTGAGATCTGAAAGGGCTATTTATTTTCTCTTTGTCATTATTTTTTTCATAATTTCCCTTAATATTCTATTCTTTTACCCAAATGAATCTTATTATTATTTCATCAGTTTCAATTAAATATTTTCTTTAGTAATTTGATTGACACAGCAGAGTTTTAGTAGAATTGTGATTTTTATTACATTGGCATGACCTAGACCAGAGCACCAAATTCCTCCTGCTGTTTAGATTGTTCTTTAACTTTTTAAGGAGAATTTTGTATTATATCTATTTTTATGTCTTTTGTGTATTTTAGGAGGTTAATCCCTAGACATTTTGTTTGTTTTTATAATTATTTGGAATGTGATTTCCCCATTACTTGTTTTTGTTTGTTATTTCTGTATAGAAATATTATTGACTTAAAAATTTTTTTTAATACTATTGACTTTTGAGAATTTATTTTCTAGCCTGAAACTTTTGATCATTCCCCTAGGATTTTTCAAGTAAACCATCATATCATTGGTAGAGATTTTGAAAATCTATTTTATAGTTATCTTTATATATTTCCCTTCTTTCTCTTGTCTTATTGTTGCTGTTAACATTTTCAGAATTCTACCAAATGATAGTGAAAAGAATGGACATCCTTGCCTTACTCCTGTTTTTTTAAGAATATGATGTTTGTTTTTAGTTTTAGGTAGATGCTTTTTATGATATTATGATACGCCTTTAGATTATAAGGCTTTTTTTAAAAAAAATCTTCTACTTTGTGAATGGCTTTTCCTGCATCTGATATGATTCATGTGGTTTTGGATGTTTTTGTTTTTTATGTAATCATATTTATTATTTTCCTCAAATTGGGACATCCTTGCATCCCTGATATAAATCCCACTTATTTATAATGAATGATTTCTTAGATAAATCATTGTAGCTATTTGATAGTATTTTATTAAAATTTTTTTGAGTCTGTATTCATTAATTATTTTGGCTTAATGATATTGGTTTTCTTTCTATGTTTTACTTTTGTCTGATTTAGGTATAAGGACTATATTTGTGTCATATAAGAGGATTTTGGTAGGGTGCTTCCTTCTTTTGTGAGAATAAATTTTGCAGTGTGATTACTAAGAGTTCTTTAAAAGTTTGATAGTATTATCTTGTGAATCCTTAGACAAAGAGAATTTTTCTTTGGTATTTCCTTTTTAGCTAGATTTTTTTCCTTTTTCTGAGATTCAAATAAGATATTTATCTGAGAATTTTAAGTCTTTTTATAGTTTGAGTATTTTATATTTTAAAGATATTTATTCTTTTGTGTTCTCAATTTTCTTAACATATGACATAAAAAAAGAATAGTTCATTTGTTTTTTTTATTTGTTCTAGTTTGCTGTGAGCTCATCTTGTTCAGTGACCATTTTATTAATTTGACTTTTTGTTCTCTTTTTTATCAGATTAGCTGCAAAGTTTATAAATTTTATTAGTCTTTCAAAGAGCCAACTTTTTTGTTTTATTAAAAATAAATGCTATTTGTCTTTTAACTTTTGTTTCTCCAGAAATTGCTTTAGTTTTATATTTTTCTGTAGTTTATCTTTCTGAAGAACTAAGCAAAATTTTTGCACAAGTTGATTCAATTAGTTTTTTAGTTGATTCTTTCAGGATCTCTAAGTATGCCATCACATCATTTTCAAAGAGAAATAGTTTTGTTTCCTTATTGCCTGTTTTTATTGCTTCTGTTTATTTTCATGTAATATTTTCATAGTGTTATAGCTAGCATTTCTAGTAGATGTTGAATAATAATGGTGATAATGGAAATCCTTGCATCACCCCTTATCTTATTCTCAAAGTTTCAAATTTATTCTTATTACAGAAAATGCTTATTGTTGGTTTTATCTAAATGTTACTTATTTTAAGAAAGACTCCTTTGATTCCTGTGGTTTCTGGTATTTTTAAAGAGAAAATCGCGTTGCATTTTGTCAAAGTCTTTTTCTACATCTATGATTTTTGTTGTTTTTGCTACTTATATAGTCAATTGTGCTGATTTTTTTCTAATATTGAACTAGCCTGGTAGAAATCTACCTAAGTTATGATGTACAATCTTTGGGAGATATCGTTAAAGTCTCCTTGCTAGTATTTTACTCAAAAATTTGCATTAATGTTCATTAAGAAATTGGCTTATGATTTTTTCTCTATTTTTATTCTCCCTGTTTTAGGTATCAGAACCATAAATGAGTCAAAAAAGGAGTTGGGTGGAACTTTTTTTAAATTTATTTTTCCAAAGAGGTTTCATAGTATTGGGATTAACTATTCCTTAAGTGTTTATTAGAATTCACTTTTGAATCCATCTAGTATTTTTCTTACGGAGCTCATTAATGGCTTGCTCAATTTCTTTTTTAAAGATAGGGTTATTTAAGTATTGTATTTTCTCTTTTTGTTAACCTGGTAAATTTCTTTCTTCTTCCTTCTGTCCCTTCCCTTTCTATCTCCCCCCCCCACTTTTTTTTCTTTCTTTCTGTTTTTTTGATATTCATCTACTTCACTTAGCCTGTCAGTTTTACTGGCATACAATTGGTCAAAATAACTTCTAATAATTTCATTTCATTTTATATTCACCCTTTTCACTTTTGATACTATTAATTAGGTTTTTTTTCTTTTGTTAATCTCTAATGTCTTTCATCTTGTAATTGATTTAACTTTTCCTTTATAAATTTAGATGTTGAGCAGCTAGATGGCACAGTGGAAAAAGCACTGGCCCTGAAATCAGGAGGACCTGAGTTCAAATTTGAGAGCAGACACTTAATATTTCCCAGGTGTGTTATTCTGGTCGTCACTTAACCCCAATTGCCCCAGCAAAAAACAAAACAAACAAAAAACCCAAATGCCTTTAATAAAAAAAAAAAGAATTTGGATGCTTAGTTTCTGGTGCATTTAATGTTTAGTATTAATATTATTTCACTGTTAATGGTATCTTTTAGGAACATGCAATTTCCCTGCTTATTATCTTTTAGTTAGGTCTATTTTGCTTTTCCTGGATCTGAGATCTTAATTATTACTTTTTTTACTTTAGCTGAAGCATAATAGATTCTGTTCAAGTCCCTTATTTTATCTCTGCGTGTTTCTCTACTTCTAGTGTGTTTCTTGTAAACAGCGTATTGTTGGATTCTGGTTCCCAATCCATTTTTCTATCTGCTTCCATTTTATGGGTGAGTTCATCTCATTCACATTCAGTTATGTGTTCTATATTTCCCTCCATCCTATTTTCTTCTATTTATTCACCTCTTTTTTTAATCCTTCAAAGGACTCCTCTAAAGTCTGTTTTGTTTCTGAGAACTGCCTTCTTTAATTTGCCCTTCCTTTTATTACCCTCTCTCCCTTTTTTGTTTATTCCCCTTTCCTACTACTTCTCTGTTGGTAAAATTAATTTTTATTGCCAATTGTATATACATATTTTTCCTTTCTGAACCAATTTAGATGTGAGTGTTCAAGTGTTGCCTGCTCTCCATTTCCCCTCTACTATAAAAACTTTTCCGTGGACACTTCTTTTATGTGAGATAATTCTCCCCATTCTTCATCCCCCTTCCTGTTTTCTTCCCCTCACACCTACCCTTTTAAAAACATCATCTCCACACAATTGATTCATTCTTGTATCCTCTTTTTGTTCAGTATACTTATAACTGCCATAATAATCATAAAAGTTTTTAGAAGATAATGTCTTGTGACTCAATTCTAGAGCTAGTTTGGTTTACTTTTTATTCAATTATAGGTTTAGTTCAAGGTCGTCTTGTAAAAAAACTTCATTTAATTGTAGGGATTGTGAAAAAAACCCCCAACCCTTTTTTGCATTGTTTGAACTTAACCCTTTATGACTGGGAAGCTGGGCCACTTTTATCTGCAGTTTAGAGACTCTTAATAAGGGATCCAAACGAGAGGGTCTGATTCTGCTTATTAGGTAATTGGTATGCAAAAGAAACAATAACAAAAATCTTGGAAAAATGCAGGGAAGCCTAAATTGCACTCCAGTTGTGCTGTTAGATTATGAATGAAGATTTTTAAAGAATGTGATAAAAAAAGATATTTTTGAAAACTGTTAATATTTGATGGGGACATATTTTGTTTTAAAAGATAATAATTTACTGAAATAAAGAATAAGTTTTTCTTTGAAAAAATTTTGGCTATCCCTTATAAAAATTATAGGCTTATATGAAGTAGTTTAAAGATATAACCAGTCCATATCAGATATTTAATGTTATGACTAAAACCCCAGAGTGTTGCTAGTTGTGTGATCTTAAGCAACTTATATTATCTCTATTTGTTTTAGTTTTCTAATCTGTAAAGAAGAAAATCACTTCCTAGTGTTGTGAGGATTAAAATATGATTGTGAAGTGCTTAATACAGGAACTGGCATATGACAATAATTATAATAAATGTTGACTATTATTTAATTGAGGGTAAATAAATGTTTGATAAATGTATACTGGATTTTAGGTGTGACATATAAAATGTCGAAAATCACAAATTCAATGATTTTCTATGCAAGATAATTTGGAAATACATTAGACCTGAATTGCCATCATCTAACTAAGTTTTGTTTTATATTTTAAATACATGATATTATGCATAATATTATATTTCTAAATATATTATATTTTGTCCTGGCCAGCAGGACTTTAGTAATTCGTGGGGGCGAGGAGGACCCGACCTGAAGGGAGAGAATAGGCGAGAGAGAGGAAGGAGACTACATGGCAGGTAGAATAGTCTCATTTATTGAAGTAGAGAGGCTGGGATCATATAGATTGATGCCGTTCTGGATGGGGGGTTGCAGAGGTAGAAGGGTGTGGTATGCAAGGACACTGATATAATCAGGTAATCTCCGGGAGTAGTTAGCATATGTTTGTTCTTCCTGTGCATTCAAATTCTCGGCTCCTAGCAATATTTCTAAATTTTTTCTTATACATTGGCTACTGTGAGAAACCTTTGCATCAAAGATGCTGTTAAACATCTTTTTTTTTTTTTTAATCTGGATACTGCTAAATTATAAATGGAACTTTTAAACGAATGTGATAAAACAGATATTTGAAAACTGCTAAATATTTTATGGGGGTAATATTTTGTTTTAAAACAATAATTTGTTATAATAAAGACTAAGTTTTCATTTAAAAAATTTTGTCTATCACTTATAAAAATTATAAATATGTATTGAGTAGTTTTAAGATGTAACTCCATTTCATATCAGATATTTGCTGTTATGAAAAACCCTGGAGTGTGGTTAGTTTTAATTTATAAATAAAGGAAAAATGAAATATAACTATTAGGGAAATATGAAAAATTTACAATGTTCAAGCCCTAAACTATGATTAGTGAAATTTTCCTATTTTGAATAAAAACTTGTGACTATAATTTACTTTTGTTTTGAGTTTTGATTACAGGGATGGTTGTCATTCATTTGTCATGAAGCCAGTACTAGGAAATGGCAGGTATTGTAATTTGAGAATTGTCACAGGTGCATGTCTGTCCCTGTGAAAAATTTTTTTTTCAAAGTTTGCATAGTACTTTTATTAAAACTCTGAAAGTTAAGTAGGATGAATATTATTATCCCTGTTTTACAGAGAAGTGATGTGATTTTGATAAACAGGAGCATAGGATTTTAAAATGTTTTAAATATTTAAATTGTAAGAGACCTTAGAAATCATTGCCCTATAAAGTTTTGTCTTCTCCTTCCTATGATAGTTCTTCAGATATTTGGTAATTAATACCATTTCCCTCCTGATTCTTTTCTTTTTTTATATATATAAAGCTTTTTATTTACAAAACATATGAGTGATTTTTCTACATTGACCTTTGCAAAAACTTTTTTTTCCCAAGCTTTTCCCCTCCTTCCCCCCAACCCCCACCCCTACATGACAGATAATCTAATACATGCTAAATAGGATAAATTATATGACAAATACAATACATGTATACATATCTATACAGTTATCTTACTGCACAAGAAACATCAGATCTAGAAAGAGAAGAAGAAAAAACAACCTAAGAAGGAAAACAAAATGCATGGAGATATTCACAGAAAGCGTTAAAATACTGTGTTGTGGTTCACACTCAGTTCCCACAGGCCTCTCTCTGGATGTATGACTATCTTCATCGCTGAACAATAGGAACTGGTTTGAATCACATCATTGTTGAAGAGAACCATGTCCATCAAAATTGATCATTGTATAGTCTTGTTGCTGTGTATAATGTTCTCCTGGTTCTGCTGATTTCACTCAGCATCAGTTGATGCAAGTCTCTCCAATCCTCTCTGAAATCCTCCTGTTGGTCATTTCTTACAGAACAATAATATTTCATGACATTCATATACCATAATTTATTCAGCTATTCTCCAATTGATGGGCATCCTTTCAATTTCCAGTTTCTTGCCACTACAAAAAGGGCTGCCACAAACATTTTTGCACATGTGGGTCCCTTTCCCTCCTTTAAAATCTCTTTGGGATATAGGCCCAGTAGAAACACTGCTGGGTCAAAGGGTATGCACTGTTTGATAACTTTTTGAGCATAGCTCCAAATTGCTCTCCAGAATGGTTGGATCCGTTCACAGTTCCACCAACAATGTATCAGTGTCCCAGTTTTCCCACATCCCCTCCAACAGTTATCATTATCATTTCCTGTCATTTTAGCCAATCTGACAGGTGTTGTAGTGGTATCTCAGAGTTGTCTTAATTTGCATTTCTCTGATCAAGAGTGACTTGGAGCACCTTTTCATGTGACCAGAAATAGTTTCAATTTCTTCGTCTGAAAATTCTCTGTTCATATCTTTTGACCATTTGTCAATTGGAGAATGGCTTGAATTCTTATATATTTGAGTCAATTCTCTATATATTTTAGAAATGAGGCCTTTATCAGAACCTTTGGATGTAAAAACATTTTCCCAGTTTACTGCTACCCTTCTAATCTTGTCTGCATTCATTTTGTTTGCACAAAAACTTTTTAACTTGATATAGTCAAACTTATCTATTTTGTGATTAATGATGACCTCTAGTTCTTCTTTGGTCACAAATTCCTTCCCCCTCCATAGGTCTGAGAGGTAAACCATCCTACATTTTTCTAATTTGTTTATAATATCATTCTTTATGCCTAGATCATGAATCCATTTTGACCTTATCTTGGTATATGGTGTTAGGTGTGGGTCAATGCCTAATTTCTTCCAGACTAGTTTCCAATTATCCCAGCAGTTTTTGTCAAATAGTGAGTTTTTACCCCAAAAACTGGGGTCTTTGGGTTTATCAAACACTAGATTACTATTGTCATTGAGTATTTTGTCCTGTGAACCTAACCTATTCCACTGATCCACTACTCTATTTCTTATCCAGTACCAAATGGTTTTGGTGACCACTGCTTTATAATATAGTTTTAGATCTGGTACAGCTAGGCCACCCTCATTTGCATTTTTTTCATTAATTCCCTTGAAATTCTTGACCTTTTGTTTTTCCAGATGAATTTTGTTGTTATTTTTTCTAGTTCAGTTAAATAATGTCTTGGGAGTTTGATTGGTATAGCACTAAATAGATAGATTAGTTTAGGTAGTATTGCCATCTTTATTATATTCGCTCGACCTATCCAAGAGCACTTGATGTTTTTCCAATTGTTTAGATCTGACTTTATTTGTGTGGAGAGTGTTTTGTAGTTTTGCTCATATAGATCCTGACTTTCCCTTGGCAGATATATTCCCAAATATTTTATACTATCGATAGTTATTTTGAATGGAATTTCTGTTTGTATCTCTTGCTGTTGCATTTTGTTGGTGATGTATAAAAATGCTGATGATTTATGTGGATTTATTTTGTATCCTGCAACTTTGCTAAAGTTGTGGATTAATTCTAATAGTTTTTTAGTTGATTCTCTAGGGTTCTCTAAGTAGACCATCATATTATCTGCAAAGAGTGATAATTTGGTTTCCTCATGACCTACTCTAATTCCTTTAATCTCTTTTTCTGGTCTTATTGCCAAGGCTAGCATTTCTAATACAATATTGAATAGTAATGGTGATAGTGGGCAACCTTGTTTCACCCCTGATCTTATTGGGAATGGTTGCAGTTTATCACCATTACATATGATGCTAGCTGATGGTTTTAAATAGATGCTACCGACTATTTTAAGGAAAAGTCCATTAATTCCTATACTCTCTAATGTTTTTAATAGGAATGGATGTTGGATTTTATCAAATGTTTTTTCTGCATCTATTGAGATTATCATATTTTTTTGTTAATTTGGTTATTAATATAGTCAATTTTGTTAATAGTTTTCCTAATATTGAACCATCCCTGCATTCCTGGTATAAATCCTACTTGGTCATGGTGTATTATTCTGGGAATGATTTTCTGTAATCTCTTTATTAATATTTTATTTAAGATTTTTGCATCAATATTCATTAAGGAAATTGGTCTATAATTTTCTTTTTCTGTTTTTGTTTTACCTGATTTAGGTATCAGTACCATATCTGTATCATACAAGGAGTTTGGTAGGAGTCCTTCATTCCCTATTTTTTCGAATAGTTTATATAATATTGGAGTTAATTGTTCTTTAAATGTTTGGTAGAATTCACATGTAAATCCATCTGGTCCTGGGGATTTTTTCTTAGGGAGTTGATTAATGACTTGTTCTATTTCTTTTTCTGAAATGGGACTATTTAAGTAATTTATTTCCTCTTCTGTTAATCTGGGCAATCTATATTTTTGAGGATATTCCTCCATTTCACTTAAGTTTTCAAATTTATTGGCATAAAGTTGGGCAAAGTAACTCCTGATTATTGCTCTAATTTCCTCTTC
>JAJPUD010007680.1:77232-88106 GCA_023553655.1 Myrmecobius fasciatus
TAGTTTTTTAGTTGATTCTCTAGGGTTCTCTAAGTAGACCATCATATTATCTGCAAAGAGTGATAATTTGGTTTCCTCATGACCTACTCTAATTCCTTTAATCTCTTTTTCTGGTCTTATTGCCAAGGCTAGCATTTCTAATACAATATTGAATAGTAATGGTGATAGTGGGCAACCTTGTTTCACCCCTGATCTTATTGGGAATGGTTGCAGTTTATCACCATTACATATGATGCTAGCTGATGGTTTTAAATAGATGCTACCGACTATTTTAAGGAAAAGTCCATTAATTCCTATACTCTCTAATGTTTTTAATAGGAATGGATGTTGGATTTTATCAAATGTTTTTTCTGCATCTATTGAGATTATCATATTTTTTTGTTAATTTGGTTATTAATATAGTCAATTTTGTTAATAGTTTTCCTAATATTGAACCATCCCTGCATTCCTGGTATAAATCCTACTTGGTCATGGTGTATTATTCTGGGAATGATTTTCTGTAATCTCTTTATTAATATTTTATTTAAGATTTTTGCATCAATATTCATTAAGGAAATTGGTCTATAATTTTCTTTTTCTGTTTTTGTTTTACCTGATTTAGGTATCAGTACCATATCTGTATCATACAAGGAGTTTGGTAGGAGTCCTTCATTCCCTATTTTTTCGAATAGTTTATATAATATTGGAGTTAATTGTTCTTTAAATGTTTGGTAGAATTCACATGTAAATCCATCTGGTCCTGGGGATTTTTTCTTAGGGAGTTGATTAATGACTTGTTCTATTTCTTTTTCTGAAATGGGACTATTTAAGTAATTTATTTCCTCTTCTGTTAATCTGGGCAATCTATATTTTTGAGGATATTCCTCCATTTCACTTAAGTTTTCAAATTTATTGGCATAAAGTTGGGCAAAGTAACTCCTGATTATTGCTCTAATTTCCTCTTCATTGGTGGAAAGTTCTCCCTTTTCATTTTTGAGACTAACATTTTTGATTTTCTTCTTTTCTTTTTCTAATTAAATTAACTAGAGGTTTATCTATTTTGTTGGTTTTTTCATAAAACCAACTTTTAGTTTTATTTATTAATTCAATAGTTTTTTTACTTTCAATTTTACTAATCTCTCCTTTTATTTTTAGGATTTCAAGTTTGGTATTTGATTGGGGGTTTTTAATTTGTTCTTTCTCTAGCTTTTTTAGTTGCAAGCCCAATTCATTGATTTTCTCTGTTTCTATTTTATGCAAATGAGCATCTAGAGATATAAAATTTCCCCTTATTACTGCTTTGGCTGTATCCCACAAATTTTGTTTGGTATGTTGTCTCATTATTGTCATTCTCTTGGATGAAATTAGTAATTGTGTCTGTAATTTGCTGTTTCACCCATTCATTCTTTAGGATAAAATTATTTAGTTTCCAATAGGTTTTTGGTCTATTTTCTCCTGCCCTTATAGTGCATGTGATTTTTATTCCATCATGATCTGAAAAAAATACATTTATTATTTCTGCCTTCCTGCATTTGATTTTGAGGTTTTTGTGTCCTAGCACATGGTCAATTTTTGTATAAGTTCCATGGACTGCTGAGAAAAAAGTAAACTCCTTTCTGTCTCCATTTAATTTCCTCCAAAGAGCTATCATACCTAACTTTTCTAACATTTTGTTTACCTCCTTAACTTCTTTCTTATTTATTTTGTGGTTTGATTTATCAAGTTCTGAGAGAGGGAAGTTGAGATGCCTTACTATTTTTGCTGTCCATTTCTTCTTGCATCTCTCTGAACTTTTCCTCTAGGAATTTCCATGCTATACCACTTGGTGCATATATGTTTAGTATTGATATTGCTTCATCATCTATGGTACCCTTTAGGAAGATATAATTTCCTTCTTTGTCTCTTTTAATTAAGTCTATCTTTGCTTTTACTTTGTCTGAGATCAGGATTGCTACCCCTACTTTTTTTGTTCACCTGAAGCATTATAGATTCTGCTCCAGCCTTTTACCTTCACCCTGTATGTATCTCTATGTTTTAGATGTGTTTCTTATATACAACATATTGTTGGATTCTGGTTTTTAATCCAATCTGATCTCTGCTTCTGCTTTAAGGGAGAGTTCATTCCATTCACATTCACAGTTAAAATAACTAATTCTGTATTTCCTGCCATCTTATTTACCAGCTTATGCTTTTCTCTTTCTTATCCCCTTTCCCTCCTCCCTACTATTGTGCTTTTGAAAACCACTTCCCTCAAACAATCCTTCCCCTTTAGAGCCCCACCCACCCTTTTTCCCCCCTTTCCCTCCTGTTTCCTTATAAGTACCTCTATTATTCCCTGTGAGCCAAATCTGATGAGATGGAGATTAACCCAATTCTCATTCCCCTCCCTTTTCTCCCCTCAATCATTATAGGTTTTCTTTGCCTCTACATGTGATGTAATTTCCCTTATTTTACCTCCTTTTCCTTTTCTTCCAGTGTTATCCCTTTTCTACCTCTAATTTCTTTTTCAATTTATCATATCATAATAATCATAAAATCACAATAATCATATCATAATAATCATAGAATCACAGTAATCATATCATAATCATAATGTAATAATAGATTCATAAAATCAACCCTCATTCTATAAGTATCTATAACATAAATATAGTTCTGAAGAGTTTTTTTTTTCTTGTTACCTTTTTATGTTTCTCTTGTGTTCTGTGTTTGTAGATCAAATTTTTTGTTCAGTTCTGGTCTTTTCAGTAGAAATAGGTGAAATTCTCCTATATCATTGAATGACTATCTTCTTCCCTGGAAGATAATGCTCATTCTAGCTGGGTAACTTATTCTTGGCTGTAATCCAAGTTCCTTTGCCCTTCAGAATATCTGATTCCAAGCCCTTCGATCCTTCAAAGTAGAAGCTGCTAGGTCCTGTGTGATCCTTATTGTGGCACCCCGATATTTAAATTGTTTCTTTGTGGCTTCTCGTAATATCTTTTCCTTGGTATGATACTTCTGGAATTTAGCCACGATATTTTTGGGGGACTTAATTTTTGGGTTTCTTTCAGGAGGTGATTGGTGGATTGTTTCAAGGAGTATTTTGCCTTCTGGGTCTAAAATATCAGGGCAGTTTTCTTTTATGATTTCCTGGAAGATAGTGTCTAGGTTCTTTTTTTCATCATGGCTTTCAGGAAGCCCTATAATCCTTAGATTGTCTTTCCTAGATCTATTTTCCAGGTCAGTTGTTTTTCCTAGGAGATATTTCACGTTTTTCTCTATCTTTTCATTTTTTTTTGTTTTTGTTCGACTGATTCTTGAAGTCTTGATGAGTCATTCATTTCCAATTGTTTGATTCTAATTTTTAATGTCTTATTTTCTTCAATTACTGCTTTTAGTTCCTTTTGCAATTGACCAATTACATTTTTTTGTTCATTGCATTCTTTTTCCATTTTTTCTATTTTATTTTGCAGTGATCTCATTTCGTTTCCCCATGTTTCTTCTAACTCTCTTTTAAGATTTTTTATGTAATCTTCAAAGAAAGCCTTGTGACATGGAGACCAGCCTCTTTGGGGCTTTTTCTGGAGTTGCTTTACCTTTAGGGGCCTCAGGATTTGAGGTCTGTTCTTCCCTCTCTCCATAAAAGCTGTCTATGGTGAGAGCTCTTTTTGGTTTTTTATTCATTTTTTTTAAGGTGTGAAGTCTGTTTAGGGCAAAGGTGGGACAGCTGCTTTAATTTGCCCTGGGGCAGTTTTGCTGATTGAGTTATTTCAGGAACTGGGCAGTTCTGCTGATTGAATTATGTCAGGTGCTGGGCAGCTCTGCTGATTGAATTATTTCTGGTGCTGATCAGTCTGGTTGATTGATTGATCGCCCTAGGGTGTTGTGCAATGGCAGCTAGGTCCGATGCTCATCAGGGGTTCAGTGGTTCACGATCTACCCCCCACAAAAGGCAAACCCTCCAAATCACCTGACCACAATCAGGACAGATTGGTCCAAGAGGCCCGAAGAAGACTCCCAGGTGTGTGAAAAGCACAACGCTCCCACTCCTGTTCTGACTCCTGTTCCAGCTCCCTGCTCCAGCTCCTTGCCCTGGTCACCCTGTGCTGCAGTCTGGGTTCAGCAGACCACCCACCTGCCCAATTAAAACAGACCTATTTTGAGGTTCTTCCAGAGTATCTTCTTCTAGAATCGTGTTGTCCTCCAGATATTGTGGATTTTTTTTCTTCAAAATCAGTCTAGAGGCTTCATATGTTGTTGGTTTGAGGGAAGGTTAGAGGAGATTACAGAGACTCCTGTCTGATCTCCACCACCATGGCTCCACCCCCGGAAGGAAGTCCCCTGTGAAAAATTGAGAGGATGACCTTTATGTGATCTAAGGTAGGAGTTGACTCAGTTTCTCCATTGTGTTATTTCTTATTTGGATAGAAAATTTTCCTTTGTGGTAAAAGCTAAGCTTGATTTTTGTAGTTTCTGTGACTACATTATTAAGTCTTCAATATGATTTGTGTTTCAAATCAAATAACTAAGACAGTTTTCTCTGTATTTGCTTTTCTCCTCCCATCTGGGAAAGTCCTAATATTTCCTTCAATTAGAAATCAATTTTTTTGTCCTAGTTAATTATTTTTTAAAATTAATTGGTCTTGTTTGATTGTTTTTAATGCATAAAAAATCTGCCTTTTTCTGTATTTGGAGTCCACTTCCAAAACTGAGGGAACTTGGTTCTAGTTTGTTAGGCAATTGGCATGTATTACTCAACCAATTTATATTTCTCAGGCAGGACTCAAACTTTTGTTTCCTCAGTAATTTTATTTTTCACTCATCACATCATTCAAGAATGATAGTTTTAGGGGCAAGTAGGTGGCACAGTGAATAGAGCACCAGTCTTGAATTTAGGAAGACCTGAGTTCACTGTCCTCAGACACTTAACACTTCCTAGTTGTGTGACCCTGGGCAAGTCACTTAATCCCAATTGCCTCAGCAAAAAAAAAAAAAAAAAAAGTTTTTCTGGCTATGTTAATCTTGGTTTTAATCCTATTTTTTTGTAATATTTTATTAAAAGCCTTTCAATCCTTCATTATGGTAGTTGCTAATCCTTGTCTGATTCTGACTGTGGCTCCAAAGTATTTGAATGGTTTTTTTTTTATGGCTGCTTAAAGTATTTTCTTTTTGACTTGGGGACACTAGAATTTAGATATAATATTACTGGAAGATTTCATTTTGGGATTTCCTTTAGGTGTTGATTGGTATATTCTCTCAATTTCCATTTTATCTTTTGGTTCTAGGATATTGGAACTATTTTCACTGAATTTCTTGAAATGTCTAGTCTCTTTCTTTGATCATGACTTTCAGTTCATTCAGTAATTCTCAGATCATCTCTCCTCCATCTATTTCCCAGGTTAATTCTTTTTCTTATTGTATATTTCATATTTTTTTCTTTTTTGATCATTTTAACTTGGTTTTATTATTTCTTGATATCTCATGGAGAGCTTTACTTTTGTTAGTTCAATTCTAATTTTTAAATAACTATTTTTATCAATGAGTTTATGTACTTCTTTTGATCAGTTCTGTGTGTATATGTGTGTGTTTTGGTGTTTTTTTTTTTAATATTTTAAAAAGCTATTCTAGGAATTCTTGCTGGGCTTGTGCCCATATTTTTTTTGGTGGTTCTTTTCATGTTAATGTCTTCTTTTTCTAAGGATATGTCTTAATCTTCCTTATTAGATTTTTATTGTCATTGTTGTTTGCTCATTTTTACACTCTATTTCTTGATGTAGAACTTTATATTAATGTTGCCCTTTGATCCTTGTGTGAGGAGGGTAGAGGCACTTTCTGAAGCTTCAGGCTTTTTGAACTATTGTTTGCAGAGATAGTTTGGGGGGGCTTAAGATTTTTTGGTACTTCCAAGGTGATGTTGTAATGCTCAGGGATAAACTGAGGCAGTATCACACATTGGAGATTAGATAAAACTTTATTGATGTTAAGCACCACAGCACCACAATTGCAACTGACCCTCCCAGGAGCAGATAATAAAACTAGAAAAGGTGCAGGGACCTACAGTGATGGCAAGTCTCTCCCAGATAGCCCAGAGCTATTAACAGCCTTCCATAGTCCTCCCTGTTGCAAGCTTGTCAGGTCCTCTGCAGGACCTCTGGAGCTCCATCTCAGCCAGGGGACCCAGTCTGAGATGAGCAGTTCAATGTTAGGTCTGCAGTGGTTTGTGCACTAGCCTCTGCTTGCAGAAAGAATAGCAGGGCTCAAGCCCCTCCAGGGCTGCACCAGCCGTCAGAGACTCCAAGGGGGAAGGGTGAGGCCCAAAGAACAGACAGGCTGGGGAACACTGCTACAGATCAGAGTGTCAGTGTCAGAGTTAGAGTGTCAGTGTGCACTGTGTCAGACCACACAGGCAGGCAGCTACGAACTCAGAGGCATAATAAGCAACTGCAACATAGGATGCTGAAATGCTAAGTGACTGGGGTTACAGTACTGGAGAGGTGGATCAGAGACTGCCAGGAATTAGAAAATGGTCCCAGAAACTGAGTCTGCCAGGGCCATTCCAACAGAATAAGGGGGTTCAAGGTTAAAGCAGAACCAGCCATCACAGTCCAGTTGGGGTTTAAATAATAAACCAAGCAGGCAGAAAAAATGAAAAATGGACTGCTGTAGGGGCTTCCATTTAAACTGGTGAGTTGGGGATGAGGCAGATGTATTTAAGGCCAAATGAATAGGAAACTAGGGCACTAGTGGTTCCCATTTCAAGTATTTTGGGAAAAATCCACTAGCTTTCCTGGTTATTATTTCTCATTCTTCCCCCCCCTTTTTTTGTCCCACCAAAGGAATCATCCAAGGAGGAGTAAATAGGGCTCTAGTTGTCAAGTTCATTTCACATAACACACTAGTATAGTAGGGGCTTTCCGCTCTGGAACTCAAGATCCCTTTAAACAATTACATATCCTGAAGGGAACATTGTGATCAATTAAACAATGCAAAATCTTAACCCAACATTTTCCATCCTTAAATCCAAAATACAGCGATAGGAAACCCAATCAAGATTGTACAGTAACACAGTAATAGGGGACCCAATCAGGATAGTACAGTAATACAGAGATTTACAGTCAGTTATCAACTACCCTCAGTTCCCCAAATCACAAACAAGTCCATTTAGGAGCAGGGGCAATGTCTCTTTAAGAAGCTGCTTCAGGCTGAGAGAGGGGCGACGTAAACTTCTAGCCCAGGGAGGGGGTGGGTGTGGTGAAAGCAGGCAGTGGGCTGATCCAAGTCCTAGAAGCAGGTCGGTATGGCTGTAACTTGACCAAAATCTAGAACAAAAAACAAATCTAACAAATAAAGGTTAGAATAGTCTGAGACAGAAAGACTGGTTCCTAAGGACCATTACAAAATGTGAAAAAGCCAGTAGAGATGTACCAGCAACTTCTAATCAAGGAGACAGGTTTGTCTCATAAGGCAGACAAAGGCTGTCAGGCTGCAGTTCCCATAAACAAAAAGCAGTTAGGTCTCTCAGACAGCTGTGCTAATTGTCCTCTCATTATTTAGAAACCTTTAAGGATCTGAATACCTACAGACACAAATATCCAGTAACAGATAGATGAGCAGGTTAAATATTCATGTGCCTAAGCATAATGATTACAGATAACCAGATTGGAAACAGCAAGGTATGGCATAATTAAATTGCATCAATGATTCCTATTGACTGTTGCTCTGATCATAGAAATTAGTTACAGGAAGAAAAACAGGGACATGGCCATAACATAATCAGTCAAAACTGATTTTTCAGCACATATAGGACAAAGGATAGAATAGTCTTAACTCAGTTTTACTCCAGGTAATTGTCCCAGTAACTTTCAGAAGGTGGAACTTTAAAATCCTAAATAATATCAGCTACAAGCCCAAGAAATTTTACCTCCAATAACAAATTCCATTAATCAAAGCTTCAGATGAACCATGACCTCATATTGATAACAGTAAGAGATTCATCCCATGAACTTTCTGGAACTTAACTCTCATATCAAAGTACATGTTTCATAAGGTGAACATTACAGATCAATTTGCTTTAAAAATACCCAATATATAAAATTCCAAATTACATATTGCTCAGAACAGAAACATAGGCAGAGACACAAAAGGCAAAAAAACCCTAATTTTCTCAGAATCCCTTCAGACAGTGAATACAATTTTAAGATGACTCAATACAATCAATTAAAACTCATATGGAATATCCCATTTTCCACATAAAAGAATCAATTAAAAACATCAATTAAACTTTTGGAATTAACCCTACCAAATTATAGATCACATTTGTTATCATATTCCTTAAACCCTAAGTAAACAAATAGCCAAGTTTATTTCCATTTCTAAAGAAGCAACTGAAAGTGTGTGTGTGTGTGTGGGGGGGGAGTTAAATCTTCACCCTTTGAGAAAGAACCTTCCCGTTTCTCCCTCCCCCACTTAACTTTTATTTTCCTTAATTAACTTTTAGGATGCCAAATCCTCCTCTCCCTCTCCCTTCCCAAATACTTTTCTGACTTGCCTCCTCTTTTTTTTTTTTTTTATTCTTCTCTATGTCCTCTTCACTTTCTTGCTACATGCCTTTTTCCTCTTTCACTCTACCCAAATACACAGTTTCTCCCTCCTTTCTTTTGTCCTTCAATTCCTTATCCCATTCATATAAACCCATCTCTTTCCTCCTGTGTTTTTCCTTTCCTTTCCTTCAAAACTTTCAATATTCCCAATATAGTGAATATCTAAATAATTCCACAAAACTCACATACATATTCAAAATTAAATTTGACAAAATTTAAAGCATAACTCATGATGTTTACCAATTACTCAACATGTTTCAGAAGGTAACATAAATTATCAGGATTTTTTTTTTCCAAACAAGCTATTATTAATCTGAAATAAAATCAAATACAGCTTTAAAAATTTTTTCTTATAGTATTGATGGTTCAATATTCAAACAAATTTCTAAGATCTTATACCCAAAATAAACAATCTAGCATGGGCAAGGCAACAGTAATTTTAAAAACTAAATACCCATAAGTCCAAAAGGATATGGCTTTTTTTTTCACTCAAATAAATTTCCTAAATTCCAACTGAATGTTGCAGGCAAACTAAATTACTATTTAGTTGTATATATACATGTACATACACAAATATATGAATATATACACACATACATACACATATAATTTTAAACTGGGTTTTCCAAAACTTTTTTTCTCCTAAGTTTTTTTCTCCACTAATTGACATCCACTTTCTTTTTTTATTTTTGAAAGAAAAATGAAATGACAAATGTAGGAGTTATTAAAATGATAAAACAGAAACCAAATTTTTATATCAAAAAGAAAAATTCATGACAACTAAATTCACAATAATTCTGAATTCATCTGTAAAATGATGAAAGTAATAGCCCTTTCCTTCTAGTTTATCAAATGAGATAACATTTGCCGAGTATATTTGCAAATCTTCAGGAATCTTCAGATTACCATTATTATTATTTTATTAATGAGGAAAGTAAAGAAATCAGAACTTATTTTGCCAGTTACATGCCAACAAAACCGATAATTCTGAGGAAATAAAAATATTAAAATATATAAAATACACAGAATAATAAAAAAGAGAGACTTTAAATAACACAATATTAGAAAAAAAGAAATTGGATAATAATGGATGTGGATAGAGAAAAGCTCCAACTGGATAAAGGAGAATGTAGAAAACAAAATAGACAATTTGATTTGATTACATAAAATTGAAATGGATTTGCACAAAGAAATCTAATATAGCTAAAATTAGAAAGAAAAGTTTTCTTTGATAAAAGTTTCACATTTGAGATATATAAGTAAATGATTCAAATTTATAAGAAATTTCTCAATGGATAATCAAAAAATATGATCAAATAATTTCCAACAAAGAAATCCAAGCAATCAATAACATTTTTTAAAATGATCCAAATTACTAGTGAATAAACGGGGCAGCTAGGTAGATTGTGGATAGAATATCAGGCCTGGAGTCAGAAGACTCATCTTCCTGAGTTCAAATCTGGCCTCAGACTCTTACTATCTGTGTAACCCTGGGCAAGTCACTTAATTATGTTTGCCTCAGTTCCTCACAGAGACTCCCCATATTAAAGCACTTAAATAATTAGTGCAGATTCCAATTGATTTAGATGACTGTAGATCACATTTCTCAGCCTCGAACTATTTACCAGCTTCAGCATCCACAGCAGCAAGGATTACCAATGTGTGGCAACACACTGTTTTTCTGAGATTTATGAAAACATTACATATGAATAAGCTGAAAGTTTTGTGGTAAGCTTGAAATACTCTACATGTGCTAGTTATTATTGTAGTTGAATTATTATGTAGAAACATCATTTGTATACAATGTTATAAAATAATAAAGTAACAGAAAATAGCAGAATTTGAGAAGATGAGACCTAGATTTAATTCTTTACTCCTGATCTTAATAGCTATATAACCAGGAAATTTACCTCTTGGTTTCAGTTTTCTTATCTTTAAGTTAAATATAGTATAACAAATGTGTAGTATGTACCCTACAAGGTTTTTGTGTATTAGTTAGTTAATCAGACATTTATTGAGCCACTCTCACATCCCTTATGTGCTTGCAGTCCAGAAGAATTGAATTCAAGTCTAACCTCAGACAGTTACTAAGTATGTCTTCCTGGAAGTTCCTCAACTGTAAAATGAAACTAATAATAGCACTTACTTGACAGGATTCCTGTGAGGATCAAATGAGGATTTTATACACACACACACACACACACACACACACACACACACACACACACACACACACACATATATATATATATATATATATATATATAGAGAGAGAGAGAGAGAGAGAGAGAGAGAGAGAGAGAGAGAGAGAGA
>JAJPUD010007680.1:88116-103147 GCA_023553655.1 Myrmecobius fasciatus
AGAGAGAGAGAGAGAGAGAGAGAGAGAGAGAGAGAGAGAGAGAGAGAGAGCGCATAGGCCAGTGCCCAGCAGATTGCTTATTTTCTTCCTCCCTCCCTTCTTTCATTCCTTCCTTTTTCTCTTCCTCTCTCCTTTCCTCCCTCCTTCCCTATCTACCTTCCTTCTTTCCTTCCTCCATCTCTTCTTTCCTTCCTTTCTACTTTTCTTCCTTGTTTCCTTCCTAAATTTTGGAGATTCAAAGAAAGGTAAAAGATAGCTTCTGTTTTTAAGGAGTTCATAGTCTAACCAGTGAGATAACATGCAAATAACTATGTACAAAAATGCTATTTACAGAATAAGTAGTAGTGTAGTGAATACATTAGAGTTAAGGGAGAACTGGAAACCCTCCATATAAAAGAAGAGATTTTAACTGGGATATGAAGAAGGTCTGGAAAGTCAAGGGATAAAGATAAGGAGGAAGACAATTCCAGGCATGGGGATTCACCAGTGAAAATGTAGAGTTAGGAGATGAAATGTCTTGTTCAAGGAACAGGGCATCAATATCCTTCTATGACAGAATATATGAGAGGTGTACAGAGATTGAGTGATACAAGTTTTGGAAGACTTTGAATGTTAGACAAAGGATTTTGTATCAATTTTTGTATTAACATTTTTTATGTACCTGCTATGTACTAGGCACTATGTTAAATATATATATGTATATATATTATATATATATATATATATGATATTAAAGATGACAGGGAGCTATTGGAGTGTATTGAGTAGAGAGATGATATGCTTATATTCATATTTTAGAAAGATACTTTGATAGTTGTGTAGAGAAAAGGTTGAAGTGTGGACAGACTGGCCCGCAGGCTATTTGCAATAGCATAGGCATGGCATGTTAATCATCTTCATAAGAGTGGTTGCAATGTCAGAGGAGAGAGAGGATATGTATGTAAGATAAATAAGACATTATCAGCAGATACTGGTCACAGACTGGACATGAGTGAGCATGGGAGAGAGGAGAATAGAGGAACCTTGATTATGAGCTTGGGTGTCTGGGAAGATGATATCCTCAAGAGAAAGAAGGAAGTTAATAAGGGAAGATGATTTTGGGGAAAGGATCATGATTCCAGAGTTGGATCTGTTCAAAGAATGTTCATTTTAAGATATCTGACTGGGGATGTGAGACTGGAGTTTAGCAAAGGGATTAGAGCTGCATGGGTAGATTTGAGAATCATCAGAATAGAAATAATTTAAGAAGTTAAAGAGAAAAAGACTCAGGGCAGAATTTTGTGAGATATCCTTGGTTATTGAGAGTGACTTTAATGAAGGAGTGATCAGATAGGTAGGAAGAGAAGTAGGAAAGAACAGTGTCACAAAAACCAGGATAGAATAAAATGTCAAAAAAGAGGGTGATGGAGAAAGCAGCACTTTAAGTCTGATATGAAATCCTATTTTTTGAGGACTTTTTTCATTACCACTTAGTGCTCTTCCCATGCTATATTGCTTTTTATTTGTTTTCTATATGTGCCATTTTTCTTTATTAGAGTAGAAGCTTCTTGAGAAGAGAAACTTTTATTGTGTCTAATAGATAGTTTCAGCTTACTAAATGCTTATTTTCCAGGATTTTAATTTAAATTATTTTGCACTTGATAAACATGAACATTTCTACATATAAAGAAGAGAAAAAGCATTTAACTGAAATCAAAAATGTTCAGCTTTTAAAAAGTATATAATAAATTCTATTTGCTAGTTTGTATTACAATTGCATTGATTGTATTGCAATCATTATTATTGTATTAAATGTTTACATTGTGCCAAGTACTGTGCTGAGCTCTAAGGATACAAAGAAAGGGGAAAAAAAACCCATGGTCCCTACCTTCAAGGTTCTAATATTCTTGCAAGGGAGAAACAATGCAAAAAGTGGTTAATTGAAAGAATTTTTAGATGAGTAGATTGATTTAAGAATCATCAACAAATTCACAGGAACAGACAAAATTATCAAGTGAAATAAAAACTTGTAAGAGGAGTAGAGTAGAGGATCAGAGGGAAGGCACTCCCAGTGTGAGGTGCAGAGAGGTGTTGAGACAGAGGGAGGAAGAGTCTTTTATAAAAACTGATATTTTTAACTGTCTTGAATAGAATCCATCAAAAACAGGAGCCACAGGTAAAGAAGGAACATATTCCAGGCATCTGGAACTGCCAGTTGAAAGTAATAGAGAAAAAGTGTATGTGAGAGGTTCAAAGCAACAGCCAGTCAGTTAATAAGCAATTCTAAGTGTGCCAAAAATTTTTCTGTGTGAAAAAAAAAAAACAAAAAAAAAAAAGTCCTTGCTTTTAAGGAGGGAAGACCACATGCAAATAACTATGTAAAACAATATATGTACAGAGATTAAATTGGAGATAAAAGAAAGCATAGCATTATAAGTAAAAATTTCTTGTAAAAGGTGGAATCTTATTTGAGGTTTGAAGGTAGGCAGGATAAGAAGATACAATAGTGTCACAAGTTGCAAAGAAATGAATTTTTAAAAATGGCCAGATCAATTCACTGCTCTAACACCCACACAGTAGTTTTCTCACAGGTCCACTATCATTTGTCATTTTCCACTTTGGTCATCTTTGCCAATGTGATAGGTATGAAATGGAACTTTAAAGCTGTTAAATTTGCATTTTTCTGATTTTTAGTGATTTAGGGCATTTTAACATATGATTGTTGATAACTTGAATTTTTTCCTATGCAGAACTATTCTTTTGATAATACTTATCAATGTAAAATAAAATTGAGTAATTATATATTTGAATAAGTTTCTTGGAAATCAAGCCTCTATCAGAGAAACTTGTTGCAAATATTTTTCCCTCAATTACCCATGTCCCTTCTAATTTTTTTTTACTACATTAGATTGGTTTGTGCAAAATGTTAAAAAAGAATTATATAATCTAAATTGCCCACCTTAATCTTGTGTGATTCTCTCTATAATTTATTTCATCATAAGCTCTGAAAGGTAATTTGTTCCTCCTTTAATTTATTTATGAAATATTTTAGTTGGTGCAGGTGATAGTGCATATTCCCTGGAGAGACCTGAATTCAACCTTCCCCCCTCCACAAACATACTTACTAGTTGAGTAGCCTGGACAAGTCATTCAACACTGTTAGTCTCAGTTTTCCTAATTGTAAAATGAGCTGGAGAAGGTAATGTCAATTTCACTTCAATATCTTTTGCTAAGAAAATCCCTAAAATGGGGTCATGAAAAGTCAGACATAACTGAACAACAACAAAATGATTTAGAGCTTATCTTGGTGAATGTTGTGAAGTTTGGGTATAATCCTAATTTCTTTCATATTGTTATCTAGTTTTCCCAGAAGATTTTGTCAGACTATGAGTCTTCCCTTTTTTGAATTTTTCAAATACTATGCTACTATATTCATTTGCTTCTGAGGAGATGGAAAATGATGGATCTCCATTCTTCTTTTTTTGATTTTATCATGACATTCTTGACTTTGTGTTCCTCAATATTAATTTTAAAATTTCTATTAGTTGATAAAATACTTTTGATAAGTTTTATTGACACAACACTGAATAAATAAACTTAGGTAATATTTTTAATTTAATCATATTGGCTCAATCTACTCATGAGTATTTCTCTAATTATTTGGGAAATAGAACTAAAGGAAATACTAAAGGATGTATGTATATGGATTCCTAATCCTTATGAATTAAGGTGATATTTCTAATAAACTTTTGAAGAGTAATTAATACCAAAACTATACCAATTAATTTTAAAACAAACAAAAAAAGCATGATGCCATTTCTTTTTATAAAGAAAATATCGTTTTAATGCTAGGGATGGATGAATCAAGTATAAATGGACAATTGTTTATAAAAATTATTATTCAATATAAATTTTAAAAGATTATGATGGCCATAATTCATTAAAGAAATAATAGACTATAATCAGATTAAATTTGTACTAAAGAGGCAAGGATGTTTCATAATTGGGAAAACAATCAGCATTTTACAAATAATCAGTATTAAAATATAAACTCATGAAATTAACTCGTTATCTCAAAAGATGCAGAAGCTCTTTGAAAAAAATTACAGCACTCTATGCAAAAAAGACAACCCTGTGAAGAATAGTATATGAAGTATAGAAAGATCTTTTTAATATTTAAAAAAGATCTAAAACCAAACTCATGCAATAATGATATCCTTGAAGATTTTTCAATAAATGCAGAAATAAATCAAGGATGTCCAATTTCCCCAATAGTGTTGGTTATAATTTTTAGACATAAAATTTTTTAGTATAGAAATAAAAAACAAAAAGAAATAAATGTCTAAATACAAACCAAAGAGATAATAAAACTATTGTGACATGTAAATGACATGATACTTTACTCAGAAAATTCCAATGAATTGAGGCATTACTTGAAAGAATTTAATAGTTTCAGCAAAGTTGAAGGGCACAAAAATAAATCTATAAAAGGCAATAACATTTCTATATATTCATAACATATTCTAAAAGGCAATAATACAAAGTGAAATCCCACTTATAATAACTATAAAATATAGAAATTGTTTGGGAATCAATTTACTAAGGCCTTAAAAGAAATTACTATAGATTCAGCTTTAAAGTACTCCCTGAAAAAAAAGCAACTTAAATAACTGGAAAAATAGTACACATGAATGGACTATGGCAATATTTAAAAATGACAATATGTTCAAAGTGAATTTATAAATTTAATACTGCAGTAATCAAATTACCTTACAAATGGCTATCTTACAAGGCTTTAATGAAATTAATATGGAACAATGAAAGATCTAGAATATCAAGATAAAAAATGAAAAAAAAAGTTGAAGTGGAGAAAAACACTTTGACATTACAAATTATATAATAAAGTAGTAGTCTTTAATCAGTTTGATGGAATATACTAGACAATAAAAAAGCAGAGATAAGGGAAGTCAATAACCTAGGAATAAACAGGAAAATATAATTTCCATAGGAAAAAACTCTGTAATTTATAATAACAGTTGAAAAACTTTAAAAGCAATCTGACAGAAACTTAGTTTAGCCCAGTATCTTATGCTATATTCCATAAAGAATACATGTCCATGCTATAAAAGATTGTGCAATTTTTAAAAATTGGGAGAGACAAATTACTCATAAAAATTTCATAGCTCTGTTTAGAAACTATATTCTTTTTTTCTTTCTTTTTTTACCCTGAGGCAATTAGGCTTAAATGACTTGCCAAGGATTACACAGCCAGGAAGTGTTTAGTGTCTGAGGCCAAATTTGAACTCAGGTCCTCCTGACTTTAGGGCTGGTACTCTATCCATTGTACCACCTAGCTGCCCTTAGAAACTATATTCTTAAAACAAAAAAGAGACGGAGGCAATTATATAGCTGAATAGATAATTTTTTAATTACATGAAATTGAAAAGAAGAGAAGTGACTGAATGGGAAGAAAAAACTGTATCTAATATAATCAAATGAGAACTCATTCAAGATGTATAGACTGCTCCTTCTGTCCCATATACATAATTGTTATAAATTACTAATAATGAGACAAACTTAAATCAAAATTTCCTGGATGTTTCATCTCACACTGGAGGAATTGGCAAAAAATGATAAATAGAATAGTCAATATTTTAGGGGTTGAGGGAAGATTAGGCACATTAGTATATTTTTGATGAAATTATAAATACATCACTATTATGGAAAACAATTTGTAATTGTTAATAAAGATGCTGAAATGTCTATGTGTTTTCAGCCAGAGATTTTACTGTTGAGCATATACTCCTAGGAAGTCACTAGTAAGATGAAAGTTCTTCTAATTATAGCATTATTTTTTATGTGTTAGCAAAGAACTGGGAACAAAGAAGATTCTCATTGATTGTGGAATGTGAATGGAATGGACATTACTTTGTTGTAAGAAATAATAAATATAATTCAGTACAGAGAACATGGGAAATAAATATAATCAAGAAAATGATATACATGATTACTACATAAATTCAGTAAGAAAGAAAACTATTTAAAAATTATTTTTATAAATTAAGACAACTCTGAGATACCACTACACACCTGCCAGATTGGCTAAGATGGCAGGAAAAGATAATGATGAATGTTGGCGGGGATGTGGGAAAACTGGGACACTGATACATTGTTGGTGGAACTGTGAACGGATCCAACCATTCTGGAGAGCAATCTGGAACTATGCTCAAAAAGTTATCAAACTGTGCATATCCTTTGACCCGGCAGTGTTTCTATTGGGCTTATATTCCAAAGAGATCATAAAGGAAGGAAAGGGACCCACATGTGCAAGAATGTTTGTGGTAGCCCTTTTTGTAGTGCCTAGAAACAGGAAACTGAAGGGATGCCCATCAATTGGAGAATGGCTGAATAAATTATGGTATATGAATGTCATGGTGAAATGAGCAGAATCAGGAGATCATTATACACAGCAACAACAAGACTACATGATTGATCAATTCTGAAGGATGTGGTTCTCTTCAACAATGAACCAGTTCCAATTGTTCTGTGATAAAGAAAGCCATATACACCCAGAGAGAGGGATATGAATGTGGACCACAACATAACATTTTCATGCTCTCTATTGATGTTTGCTTGCATTATGTTTCTTTTCTCAGATTTTTTTTCTTGTAGATCCAATTTTTCTTGCACAGCAAGATAACTAAAAATATGTATACACATATCCGATTTGTCAAGTATTTTAACATAATTAACATGTAGCAGACTTCCTGCCATCTAGGGGAGGGATGGGGGTTAGGGGGGGAAAATTTGTAACAAAAAGCTTTGTAAGGGTCAATGTTGAAAAATTACCCATACATATGTTTTGCAAATAAAAAGCTTTAATAAAAAGAAGAAAAATAAAAAAAAATATTTTGACAACAGATTTTTATTTTCAAAAAACATGTAAAGATAGATTTCAACATCCACCCCTACAAAACCCTATGTTTCAAAATTTTCTCCCTTCTTTCCTCTTACCCCTTTCCCCTAGACAGTGAATAATCCAATATAGGTTAAACATGTGCAATGCTTCTAATCAACTTTCCCCATTTATCATAAGAAAAATCAGATCAAAAGGGGAAAAATGAAAAAGAAAAACAAACAACAAAGGTGAAAATACTGTCTTGTGATCAACATTCAGTTCCCATAATTTTATTTCTAGATGCAGATGGCTCTGTCCATCACAAGTCTATTGGAATTGGCCTGAATCATCTCATTTTTGAAAAGAGCCAGTTTCATGACAGCTAATCATCATATAACTTTGTTGTTGCTGTGTACAATGTTCTCCTGCTCTAATTACTTCACTTAGCATCATTCCATGTCAATCTCTTGTTAACTTTTCTGAAATCATCCTACTGATCATTTCTTATAGAATAACAATATTCCATTACATTCATATACCATGACTTATTCAGCCATTCCCCAACTGATGGACATCCATTCAGTTTCCAGTTTCTTGTTAGTACAAAAATGATTGCTACAAACATTTTTTTACAGATATAGGCCATTTTCCCTTTTTTATAATCTTTTTGGAATACAGACCGATTAGAGATGGGTATGCATAGTTTGATAGTCCTTTGGGCTTAATTCCAAATTACTCTTTAGAATGATTGGATCAGTTTACAACTCCATCGACAATGTATTAGTACCCCGGATCTTTTCCTTATTTTAGTCAATCTGAGAGGTGTGGAGTGGTACCTCAGAGTGAAAGCAACAAAAATTAAAAATGAATGTTAAAGATTACTAAGATCAAGCATTCTGATAGAAGATTTCTTATGTATGAGAATGGTAAGCGAGAAAAGGGGATTTGATAAGGAAAATAATAAGGATGGATTCATTATAGGGCAAGTTGTTGACATTTTAAAAAATAATTTCAGTTTATAGATTATAGTTCCTTAAAATAGAGATAGAAAATGGGAATGATGGTGATAAGTACTTGGTGATACTGCACTTAATATACTGCACAATAAAGTGGTGGATCTGGGTGAATCTACTTATGGTAAACTCTTTCCTCTCTTCCCCGGTCCCTCCTCCCTCCTTTTCTCCCTCCCTCCCTCCCTTCCTTCTTTCTTCCCTTTCTTTCTCCCTCCCCCCCTCTCTTTTTCCCTTCTCTTCCCACACTTCATCATCTCCTATGAGTTCAATATCATCTCTAGTTAACTTGTACACATTTAGAGTTTAACCTGCCTTTCCCCCATCCAAGGTATAAAGGATGTCCTAAAAGCAAGTCGGTGCAGTTTTAAGTTTTAATAGTTTAAATGGTTATTAAAATTTAATAGCTTAAAACTGCACTAACCTTTTAAGTCTCCCCTTCCCCCACATCTGTACATATTGTAATGCTCAGGGAGAAACTGAGGCAGTATCACACATTGGAGATTAGTTAATACTTTATTGATGTTAATTGAGAGTTCAGAATCCATAGTTATGTTCGGGACTTCTGGGACTCTTGTCTCAAAGCACACAGTCCATTGTGAGTTTAAACTGACAGACATGCCAGCCGACTGGATCTCAGGCAGGTCCAGCCAATAGTAAGTTTGGTCTTAGCATTCTTATAGACCTCCTATGCTCAGACTGAACAAAGAGCTCATGAGGCAGAAAGAGCAGAAGGAGCGGGTTGAGCACTGGAGGGGAAAAGAATTGAGTTCCAGGAAAAACTATCAATTCAATTCTAACAGGTAGGGAGTAAAGGAAGCTTGAGAAGGAACTGGGAGACAGTAAGTCTGAAGCCAAAAAGATAAGGGGTACATTGAGGTGGAACTTCTGGAGGTTTTATGACTTCATTGAATGTGAGTCCAATTATTTCTGAGGGTCAGAAGGAAGGAGGTTGTTATTTTTGGGCAGAACAATCAAGGGAAACTGAAACAGAGCAACTGAGGGAAACTGAGACATGGGAACTGTGGCACAACAATATAGGCATATATGTGTATGTATTTTTATAAAGGCATTAACCTTGTGGCAGTTTTAAGCATTGGACATTTAAAACAAAGATATATTAAATTCATATGTAGATATAGACATACATATATATACCCCCTTATGCCCACATATACCCTGCATACACATACATGTCTTTTCTATCCCTATTGCCTCTTTAATTAAATACTGCTCCATAACTGGCCTTGCTATTATTTAATCTCCTCCCACCCAAGGATTCCTCCTTTGTCTTCTTCCCTCACCCTTTGCTTCCCCCTCTCCTCTCATTATTTCTTTATAGATTTTGGAGGGTGCTATACCCTTCGTGGTATATATATATATATATATATATATATATATATATATATATATATATATATATGTATATATATGTAGTGCTGCCTATTGAACCAATTCCCAATGTGAATAAGTTTTCAGAACTATGAGCCTTCCTCCCCTCTCTAATGTCTCTGTGCCTATTCTTCTTCTGTACCTCATTTGTATAACATGATTGCTATTTTTATCTTAACTCTGCCAATCTTTTTTTAAACTTATCCTATTGTTGGTGTGAATCTTAAAAATGCAATATACATATACAAAAATAAATAATTTGTCTATATTAAAAAGTTTGCCTATGTTAAGTTTTTTTAAAATTGATCTTTCATATTGGCTTTTATGTTAAATTTTCTGTTATGTTTGGATTTGGTTGACAATCCTGAAAATCTGCAAGTTCATTGAATATCCATTTTTTTGTCATTCAAAATTGTAGATAATTTTGTTGGATATGTTATTTTTGGCAGCAGGCCTAGCTTTTTTAATTGTTGGTAGATATGATTCCCGGACCTGCAATCTTTTCTTGTAGCTGCTAAGTCTGTACAATTCTAATTGTAGCTGCAATGCATTTGAATTATTTTTTTTTCATGATTCTTGCAAAATTTTCTTTTTCATGTGGGGGTTTTGTAAATTAGGCAAAGCTGTTCCTGTATGTTTTCTTCAAAGGATGTCTTTGAGGTGGTGATCAGTGGATT
Organism: Myrmecobius fasciatus; assembly: GCA_023553655.1. Lineage (NCBI taxonomy): Eukaryota > Metazoa > Chordata > Mammalia > Dasyuromorphia > Myrmecobiidae > Myrmecobius > Myrmecobius fasciatus. The sequence continues at coordinate 98,073 of JAJPUD010007680.1, forward strand.
TTTTCTGTTTCTATTTTCCCCTCATGCTCTATCACTCCAGGTCAGCTTCCTTGGATTATTTCCTGCTGTATTGTGTCAAGGTTCTCTTTTTGGTCACAACTTTCTGGCAGTCCAATTATTCTTATATTTTATCTTCTTGATCTGTTCTCTAGATCTGGCATTTTTCTTATGTTTCATATTCTGTTCTATTTTCTCATTCTTTACAATTTCTTGCTATTTCTTGGCCTCATAACTTTTCCTTGCCTAATTCTTTTTTTTCTTATTTGTTTTTTTCTCTCTCTTTGCCTAATTCTTATTTTCAAAGAATTATTTTCGTCTTTGAGACTCTGTACCTCCTTTTCTAGTTAGTTAACTTTTTTTTTCATAATTTTGTTTCTCCTGGATGGTTTTTATTTTTCTTTTTAGTTTTTCCTCATTGTCTCTCATTTGATTTTTAAATTATTTTTTGAGTTCTTTTATAAATTCTCTTTGGACAGGGAATCATTTCACACTACTTTTGGGAATAGAACTTTTTTTTTGTTAACGTTTCCTTCTCTGAAGATGATCTCTGATCATCCCTGTTTCTATAATATGTTTCAATGATGGGTTCATTTTTTAAAATAAGGGGTAGTAACGTAAGCACCTTTAATCATAGCGTGGGGGATGGTGTCTCAAACTTCCTTTCAGCTCTCCACTCTGACCAAGAACCCCAAACCAAGAATTCTACCCTCCTGCAAGTGTCCGAAGCACCAGCATTCCTGCCCCACTGCCTTTGCACTCATCAGGTGCTGGTTCCTTCTTGCCCATGGCCCATCTCAGCAGCACAGGTATGCCTGGCATTCCCAATTAGCCAAGTTTCATTCTGTCTTCTGGACTCAAACCCCGACTCAACAGACAATCCGGGGAGGTGAAGGTCTCGGTAGTTCCTGTAGAGGCTCCAGTCACACCCACTAGCCCGAGGGATCCCCACTAGATGTTTCTGCAGAGCTAGCCCTGACATGTTTGCACTTCAGACAGCCCAAGGTCTTTCTTCAGATTTTCTTAGGTTGTATTGAGATAGCCCAGGCAAGAAAATACAGGACAGCCAACATAATTAGAATTTTGAGAGCATTTATTAGCCAGGCCAGTGACTGAACTCCCCAGTAGAGTCCAGTCACGAGCCTTGATGGCAAGAAGCTTTTAAGCACATTTGCCCCCTCCTGGTACAGCCTTGCAGTTACATTTGACATTAAACATTGACATTTCGCTTACAATGGGGAGATAACAGGATGTGGGGAACACAATGAAAAACGCTTATATGCATTGACTGTTGCCCTGACTTAGATAGGCAAACATTTTTCAGGTACTCAAAAGACTCCTGACCCACAAAAGATTTCTGGAGAGATTCCAAGGCCCCTATGACCCAGATGTGGGGCCCAGTCTTCTGTCCATTTCAGTATTTGAAGGACCTCTGTTCTGTTCCAAATCTTCTAGATTTTTCACCAGTCTATGTTCACCCTGAGGTGCAAATTTGTTCTATTTATGGGAAAAATCTTGAGAGCTTCAAATTTACTAACCTACTCTGCCATCTTCCCAGAATCCTTCCTGCATTTTAAATTCAATCTATCCAAAAGTAAATTTACTATCTTTTCCCCCTCCACAAGTCTATCATCCTTTTAGTCTTTCAAGTTTTTAACCTTGGTATTATCTTTTCCATAGTCATGAGATTAGAATAGAATGATTTCACTGAAGTGAAGGATCAGCAGTTTATAGAAAGGAGATTCTAAATTGACTTTTGTGCTTCTGGTTACCACTATTTACTAATACATCTTGAAATAGTAGTAGCTTACTTTGAGGCCAATCCACCCCCAAAAGTGTAAGAATGTGAATGTAAAATTCCTGTGGTCAATTAGCAAGAAATAGCTGATATGAATATGTTCTGTCAAAGCCAAGATGATTAAAAAAAAGCATATGCCTGAGTTCTCTTAAATTCCCTTCCCAAAAAACTTTAAAAACACCTTATATCACACCCCAAAAGGATAGGGTGAAACCATTTCCCTGCTTAAGACAATTTATAAAGTTGGCAGGAAAAGTCTGTCAAACTGGAATGAGAATGTAATACAATCCAATCCAGGCTACAGCTGTAGCCACACCATAAGAGAAATCAGCAGTAAGCCTTGGGGGTGACAGAATCAGCAGCAGCAGCCTTCTGGAGTCCTCTGCCCACAGATGGTAAGGGAGTTGAACAACTGGTTAGAAGACAATTACAGGGGTCCATTTGTTGAAACTAGGTGAGGTTTCTGTTGCATTAATCATGCTAAAATCTGGACCACACTCAGGGGTTGCAGTCTCATTTTGTGGAGGAACACTAGCACACTAGAACTTGTGACTTCAGGATAGGGGGAACCTGGTCACAGTTGAAGGCAGAAGAGAATGCTTGTGATCATTCACAGACCAGAGTATAGAACAAGAGAGAAGTAAACACAACTCTTCTTAGATCATACCATTTTGATGGAACTGAAAACTTACAGACCACTACAACTAGCTCTGAAGACATTTCACAGAAAGACCTGAACTAGTGCCCAATAATATGTCAAGATAGAGGTTCAAAGATGAGCAAACAACAAAGAAGATCCAGATTATAGAAAGTTACTATGTAATGATAGGGGAGAGCATAATACAAAACCAAAAGAGGTCAACAAAGTTCAAACTTCTACACCTAAAACCTCCAAGAAAAATGTATATTGGTCTCAGTCTAAAAAAAATTCCTGGAAGAGATTAAAAAGAATTTTTAAAAAATCAAATGAGAGAGGAAGAGGGAAAATTGGGAAAAGAAATTAAAGCAATGCAAGAAAATCACAAAAGAAGTCAACATCTTTGCAAAGTAGGAACAAGAAAAATGAAGAAAATAACACCTAAAAATTTTAAAAATAGGCAAAGGATGTAGGATGAAGCCAAAAATTACTAACCTAAAAAAATTGAGCAGAATACATCAAAGGAAAAAAAAGTCATCCAATGAAATAGAAAGTTTCATAAGGGAAAGACCAGAAATAAACTAAAAATTTGATCTTCAATATCAAGACCCCCCCCAAAAGCATAAATATGTAAAAAGGGAAAAGAAAACAGAAGGAATTCAATAGAACTAAGTTGTTTACCTCACTTCATGGGAGGATAATACTTGTAATTCTTTAAAAATATATATCAGCTAGAAGTAATATAACAGCGGATATATATATATATATATAGATAGATAGATAGATAGATAGATAAGGATATATATAAGGTGAATTTGAAGGAATGACAAAAAATTAAGGGATGAGAAATAGAAGTGCACTGGATGCAGAAGGAAGGGAGAATGAAATGATGGGTTCTGAATGCAGATCAAAGCATATTTTTTCCCCCATTTACTTTATTCTCTCTCATTTTTTGGATCTGTTTCTTCTTTCTCAACTATGGTTAATATGGAAATAGATTTTATATGATAACACATGTATAAACTGTATCAAATTTCCTAATTCCACAAGGGGGGAAGGAAGGATAGAGAAAGAAAAATTTGGAACTCAAAATCTTGTAAAAATAAGTTCTAAAAATTTTCTTGACATATAACATCTTTTTAACCTATTTTTCAGGTCAGTTTTTTAAATGATATATTTCACAATTTATTTTTTCATTCTTTTCATTTTGATTTTATTACTTTTTGATGTTTCAGAATTATTAGCTTTCACTTCTCTATCAAATGGGAAATGACTGAACAAGTTATTATATATGATTGTGATGGAATATTACTGTACTATTAGAAAGGAAGGGCAGTATGTTCTCAGAAAAAAACTTGGAAAAATGTACAGAATTCGATAGGAAATGAAGTGAGCAGAACCAGGAGAACAGTGTACACAGAAAAAGCAATATACAATGATTAATTTGTATAAATTCAAATCAGTTTCCTGTATATTTGAGTTTTTTTAACAGTAAAGATTACCAGTTATATATTTCCCTCCATCCTATTTTCTGTCTGTTTATCCTACTCTTTCTCTCCTTTCATTCTATCTATTCTCAAGTGTTTTGCTTCCAACTTTTACATCTCCCAATATGCTATGCTTTCCATCAACCTCTTCCTCCCTTCTTTGATCTCCTTCTTTTCCTATTTTCTTGTATGGTTAGCTAGATTTCAACTTTAACTGAATGTGTATGTTATTTCCTCTTTTATGTCAGATAATTTACCCCATTTACCTCTGCTTTTCCCCGTTTATCGGTGCATTCTTCCTTCTCACCCTTTAATTTTATTATTTAAAAAATATAATCATCCCATCATAGTAAACTTATACATGTTCTTTATGTATACTGAGAAAGTTAGGTATAATGAGAAAGTTATTAGGAGTTAGAAGTATCATTTTCCCATGTAAGAATATAAGCAATCTGGACTTCCTTCCGGGGGTGGAGCCATGGTGGCGGAGATCAGACAGGAGTCTCTGTAACCTCCTCTAACCTCCCCTCAAACCAACAACATATGAAGCCTCTAGACTGATTCTGAAGCAAAAAAATCCACAATATCTGGAGAACAACACGATTCTAGAAGAAGATACTCTGGAAGAACCTCAAAACAGGTCTGTTTTAATGGGGCAGGGGGTGGCCTACTGAACCCAGACTGCAGCACAGGGAGACCGGGGCAGGGAGCTGGAACAGGAGTCAGAACAGGAGTGGGAGCGTTGTGCTTTTCACACACCTGGGAGTCTTCTGCGAGCCTCTTGGAACAATTTGTCCTGATTATGGGCAGGTGGTTTGGAGGGTCTGCCTTTTGAGGGGGATAGATTGTGAACCACTGAACCCCTGATGAGCATCAGACCTAGCTGCCATTACACAGCACCTTAAAGCAATCAATCAAACAACAGGACTGATAAGCACCAGAAATAATTCAATCAGCGGAGCTGCCCAATACCTGAAATAAGTCAATCAGCAGAACCCCCCAGGGTGAACTAAAGCAGAACTGCCTAGCCCCTGACATAATTCAATCAGCAGAACTGCCCAGTTCCTGAAATAACTCAATCAGCAGAACTGCCCCAGGGCAAATTAAAGCAGCTGTCCCACCTTTGCCCTAAACAGACCTCACACCTTTAAAAAAA
>JAJPUD010007681.1:0-13758 GCA_023553655.1 Myrmecobius fasciatus
TCATCAGATTTTTTTCTTGTACAGCATGATAAATGTGGAAATATGTTCAGAAGAATTGCACATGTTTAACCATTTTGGATTACTTGTGGTACAAGGATGGGAGGAGGAAGGGAGAAAAATTTGAAACATGAAGTTTTGCAAGGATGAATGTTGAAAACTACCTTTGCATGTATTTTGAAAAATAAAAAGCTATTATCATTAAAAAACAAAAGAAGTGACTCCAACCATGGTGATCAGTTTTCTGCTTTCTTTTATAAGACAATCTTATTTTTAACACTCTTTGGTCTTTGCCAGGTTATATAATCTCCAAAGGATTTTATCGAAGAAGTATTCTGGATATAAAAGCATTTAGGCTGCCGTATAGTCGATATGCTTTTGTCCACTATTTTTTTTTTTTGCAGGGGTGAGAAGAGGGTAAATTGCATTATGTTTTGCAACTTATTTTTTCTCTCTTCTCTACCCTTTTTTGAATTGAATTGTTGCACATTAACATAACTTGAAGGGCTTTTTGAACTTCTCATAGAATTTTGTTTCTTTATCATCTACGAAAAAATCGTAACATCTTCATGGTGGGTTGCTGTTTTTGCTTATTTTGTTTTTTGTTTGTTTTTAATTAAGTTACAACTATTTTTAAGGTTTTTTGTTCATTCTGGTTTGATTTGTTTTGGATTTTTTTTATAGGGCACATTATGAGCCCTGCAATACTAGAGGATGAGGATGTGATGAGGTGACATATCTCGTTGCCTTTGGAGATGTGAAAAATAAAACCAAAACAAGAAGAGATTGTTTATTTGCACTTCAAAGGAAAACCTGTGTCACCCTTCTACTTAGTAGCAACTTCCTTTGTCTTCTGGCTTCAAGTCAAGAAAGAAAGATTTGGTTCCTCTGTTCAATGATTATTGGATAAAGATTTCTCACATTTGTACTGTGAGACAATAGTGTATGTCTATATGCATGTATGGGTCTGCATGCAAATGTTTAGGTACATTCATGAATATTTCATTCTACATAGTTAAACAAATAAATGTATATGTGAGTATATATAAATAAAATAATCTTTTAAGGAACTTATAATCAGAAACAAAAAAAAAAAAAACAGGTCATTTGCCAGTTTTCCTCTTCTTCTCTCTTCCTCATCTTCTATCACTTAGGTGCCTTCTGCCACTATCTCCTTCTTCATTCATGTTCATGTGATGAAGTGATTTTACTCCTTACCAAAGCTAATCCCTCTCCTTATTCAAGTAATTATATTATATTATATCCCATCTCCTCCAACAAAGTGCCCTTTCTGTCATCCCTATTCTTTCACTTAATTTCAATCTCTCCCTCTCTAGTGGCTCATTTCCTACTTCCTACAAACATAGTCATGTCTCCCCTCTTATGAAATACATCCTCACTTGATCCTTCCATCCTTGTTATCATCCTATATCTCTTCAGCCCTTTGTAGCTAAACTTACAAAAGATTTAAAATTAAATGTAACTACCTATTTGTCAGTCCTATAAAATGCTTTGTTTCCATGGTTTTAAGTCTTAACTTGGTAAAATTTAATATTAATTATGTCATTGTTTTAAACCTTTTTGTCAGTGATTTTTGGTAGATCTTATGTATATTGTTTCTTTTATGTGTAAAAAATAAATAGTTATTCCATACATGATTTATATTATACCTTAAGCACCTTTCTACTCTTTTCTTTGGAAACACCCTAGACATGAACCAAACCTAATTTTTGAGGAATTTACACACACACACACACACACACACACACACACACACACACACACACACACACACACTTCTCCCTAGAAAAACAACATGTGGTTGCAACAACCCAAATAATACAAGAAAATTAATTTGTCGCTTTAAGTTCCCCCAGGACTGAATCTGGTCATTAGGTAGTGAGGACTATTGAGATGGTCTTGGTAGAGAAGTGAATGGTTCAGTGACAGCCAATCCAAGCCCCATTGTTATTGTCACATACACACATAAGCATGCACAACATTCATGTGCATACACACACACACACGTATATACATATACACATGTGTATACATATATACACGTGTGTACATGCTTGTCTATGTGTGTGTCCCTCTGTGTGTATGTGTTTGTACATGCATATATACACACATATGTGTGTGTGTTATTGCTGTTCATTCGTTTCAATCATATCCAAATCTCTGTAACTCAATATAGGTTTTTCTTGGCAAAAATACTGAAATGGTTTGCCATTTCCTTCTCCAGTGGACCAGTAGATCCATTTTGTCAGACCATAAGAGTTTGAGTGACTTGCTCAGGATACTCATCTAGGAAGTATCTGAGACTAGATTTGATTTCAGGTCTTTCTGCCTCCAAGCTCAGTACTCTATCCACTGAGCAATCATTTGCCTCTATGAGTATGCTAATATGTATTAAAATATGTTTATGCTGATATGTATATTTTATACATGTACATGTATGATATATGTACACACATGTATGTATGCCCTTGAATACATACACAAAATATATGATAAATAAAACACATGCTTCTTAACATGTATTAAGAAATATTTTATGTTTTTAAATATGTAAAATTTTAAAATTATATATTCAAGCATTTAGTTACATAATTAATTATGGATATGTATTGCCTATAAAATATACACTATCTTTTAATGAGATAAAATTAAAGTATATATTACATATTAAGAATATACCTTTTTAAAAAAATGTAACTTGTAATTTTCTCCATGTAAGGAGCTACTGGTGAAGAAGCTACTTTTCCAGTTAAGATTAGCATTTTCCCTACAACTTCCAGAATTAAAGGGTAATCCAAGATGCTGAGGAATTAGATGACTTTTCCAGAGTAACACTACCAGCATGCCCCAGGGATTGAACTTGAGACCTGATCTTCCTTAATCCAGAAGCTGTCTGTGTGTGTGTCATTTTATGCAGTACCATTTGTTTTTCAGATCACAATCCATATAGGAGAGGCAACACTGGGCAGCAAATAGAATGCTGGGTTCAGAATCTAGAACTGTATTCAAATACTGTCTTTGAAACATGCTACATCTGTGACTTTGAGCAAGCCACTTAACACCTCCCTGGCAAAGGCAACTCTTTAAAACTAGAAGCAGCAAAGAAATTGTCGATGTACATTGTTTCCAATAAATTACAGGTCTGGAAAAACAACAACCTTCCGGCTATAACTTTAGCAAAAGAGCTTTAGAAAGTTGTCCAATGCTCTGGATAAGTAACCAAAACAATTTGTGAAAATCCAAGGCAATACACATGAAAATGTTGAAGTAAATGTACTCTTTCTCTGAATCTCATATGATTTTCTTGGCTAAGCATATCCACGTATACTGGCAGGATTTGTCTCAAGCATTAGTTCTGCCCAGAGAAAACGGTCTGATTTGATTGCTTTTCAGTTTACATTTTTCCTATCAGAAGCCTGAGAGATTTTATAACACATGGATTGCAAGAGCGCATCTCCTACCACCTCTCTAAAGACATATTGGTTTAAAAAGACAATGGTATCTATCAAGAAAAAAATACATTTCATTTCCTAGAAATGAACATACATTCTGCCAGCAATGATGAGTTAGCAGTTGTTATTCTGACAGAAGGTAATGGATTAGCCATTTTCAGGTTTTCTAGGTAAAAATAATCACTGCCCTTCCCTGTAACAGAAATCATCATCCATGAGTCACCATGAAAAACATCCCACAGCAAAACATTTAAGCAGCATCCAGATGGATTGCTTCATTTCTGATTTGTATCCCTAGCACTTTGAATAATGCCTGGCACATAGCAGGTGCCTAAAAAATTCTGGTTGATTGATTGAGTATCATTCTAGGAGTCATATCATTATCTTATACTAAGAATTTTATGCTTTTGGTAGAATCCACACAAAAATCAATGCTGAGATAGAGATTCCGATGAAAATCAAAACAGTTTCAAGCTGGTAAAAGACAGATAGCTTGATCAAAATATTTCCCTGGCCATGATAACAGTAAATCCAACCAATGTTATGTCCTGGTATTATTATATCTCTCACCGTTTATGATGTAGCACATGTGTTTCTTATATAGTTTTAATGGACACTATTTGGGGCAAAATAAATAATCATTTAAAGGATTTATTTTTCAGACACACAGAAGACAAAATGGCAAGTAACCAAATTAAAACAGAAACTTCCTTTTTTTTTAACTAAGGAATTTGATTTAATTTGATGTGCATTTGTTAGGCACCTATTATGTGCAAGTCACTCTGCTAGGTCTCTGGAAATGCAAAGACAAAAATGAAGAATTCCCAACCTAAGGGATTTTATTTGGTACAACAAAAGGTCTCTATTATCATTAGAAGAGAGTTCTTATTATTTTTAGGTTTTTAGTTTTTATCCAGAGAGCCTACAATGGCAAAGCACTTTTCAAAACTTAAGATCAACTATTTTGCAAAATTGCAGAATAAACAAATTAATATTTGTAGAACCAATGCAATTAAAAACTAAGCATGAAAAATACTATCTCACAATGCAGTAAAAATATTTCTACAATTAAGATAGACATGATTCTGTAACTGATAAATTGTCAAAGGATATGAACAATTTTCAGACAAAGAAATCAAAACTATTTTAATCTTATGAAAACAATTCTAATTCACTATTGATCAGAGAAATGCAAATTAAGACAACTCTAAAATACCACTACACATCTCTCAGATTGGCTAAGATGACAGGAAAAGATGATAAATGTTGGAAAGGATATGGGAAAACTGGGGCACTAATATATGGTTAGTGGAGTTAGGAACTGATCCAACCATTCTGAAGAGCAATTTGGAACTATGCTCAAAGGGCTATCAAATTGTGCATATCTTTGATCCTGCAATGTCTCTACTGGGTCTGTATCCCCCCCAAAAAGGGATAAAGGACCCACATTTGCTAAAATGTTTATAGAAGCTCTTTTTATAGTGACAAGGAACTGGAAACTGAGTGGATGCCCATAAGTTGGGGAATGGCTGAATTAGTTATGGTATATGAATGTTAAAGAATAGCAGGATGATTTCAAATATCCTGCTTGGAGAGACTTACATGAACTGGTGCTAAGTGAAGTGAGTATACCCAGAAGATTATTATACACAGCAACAAGATTGTGAATGATCAATTCTGATGGATTTGGCTCTTTTCAACAATGAGGTGATTCAGACCAATTCTAATAGACTTGTACTGGAGAGAGCATCTGCACCCAGAGAGAGGACTGTGGGGACTGAATATGAATCACAACATAGTATTTTTACCTTTTTGTTGTTGTTTGCTTGCTTTTTATTTTCTTTCTCGTTTTTTTTTCCTTTTTGATCTGATTTTTTTGTGCAGCATGATAATTGTGGAAATATGTATAGAAGCATTGTACATGTTTAACATATATTGAATTACTTGCAGTCTAGGGGAGGGAGTCAGGAGAAAGGAGGAGAAAAATTTGGAATACAGGGCTTTGCAGGGGTGAATGCTGAAAACTATCTTCGCACATATTTTGAAAATAAAAGGCTATTTATTATTTTAAAAATAGATAGGCTTGTGGTTTAATTTGTGGTATAGAATAAATAAAAAGAAGGCCAGAAGAGTAATTCTAGTTTTCACAAACAAGTATATTCATTCAGGAAACAGGTTACAAATTTTAGTTGAATGAAATTTAAAAGTCCAAATTATGCTACAATTCAACCATCTCACTTAACATCTAAATAGTCATAGATACTGGATACTGATAAATGATGGGTGATTGTTGAGGCTTTATAGAGAATTTAACTTCTAGCAGAGTAACTTACACCTATTCTCCCCATCTCACTTTTTTTTTTAATTTAGAAACTAAGGGATAGCACGAAAGTATCTCCAAGATTTCTTCTAATGATAACATTTCTATGATTTTAGGATTGCTGGCCATATGTTTCAAAGTGATATATGATAAGGAATAACCTGCTGGTTAAATCTATGAGCCAGAAACAGGAATCATATTCAGTTAGTCTTATTTACTTCAACCATCTTCATGTTTTAGGGATTGGTAAAGGACCTCAAAACTCTTGTTTCTACCAACATAAGGACATCAGAATGAGTTTTGGCAACTATTTCTTTTTTTGCTCTTGTATCCAATTTCACTATCCTGGAAGGCAGAGATAATTTCAAAGTTTTGCAAATCCAAGTCCTTGAGATATTTCCTCATGATCATATTTGAGGGAAAAGTTCCAAACATAGTGATTCATCACAAAAATTTAACCAAGGAGCAAATCAAGAAAATTTCCTTGTATTGTTTAGATTAAGAATGTCTTATGGGAATTGTCTCAAACCAGTTCCAATTGTTCAGTGAAGAAAGCCATATACATCCAGAGAGAGGGATATGAAATGTGGACTACTACATAACATTTTCATGCTCTTTATTGATGTTTGCTTGCAGTGTGTTTCCTTTCTCTGATTTTTTTTCTTGTAGATAGGATTTTTCTTGCACAACAACTTGTCAAGTATTTTATCATTATTAACATGTAATGGACTTCCTGCCATCTAGGGGAGGGGTGGGGACTGGGGGTAAAATTTGTAAGGGAAAGCTTTGTAAAGATCAATGCTGAGGAACTACCCATACATATGTTATGCAAATAAAAAGCTTTAATTAAAAAAAAAGAATGTCTTATGGGCTTTTCTATCTGATACAATTTTTGACTTGCAGGTACCTTAACTCCATGATTACTGTGAAGCACTTGCTATCATAAGTATTCCTGACCTTTTCATCCTATATAATTCTTCTCCATCTTTTATTTTCCATAAATCCTCCCAAAAGGATCTATCAAAAGCACTGGCGGTCTTCCTCTTGATTTTTTATTATGACAATGCCAGAGTACCACACACAAGGTGGCTGATCTGTCATCTCTCACTTTTGGTATATGATTGGCCCACCTCATTTTCTGGGCATAGAATTCCTTGTGTTCATTTCGGGAGTGCAAATATTTATTGGTGATATATTGTCGCTTACCTATATTTGCCAATTTACACTGTCCTTCAGGTTATTTGTAATTTTTTTTTCAGAAGCAATTGTATTTTATTAGTCTCAGCAATATAGATTCATTGAAATGTTTATTTCAAAGAGAGGAGCTTTTGTTATGATAGAACTTTTGTAATTACTGAAAATTAACAATGTTTTCCTTGCATATAAAATTCTTCAGAATCTTGAATCTTCTTTTCTTTCCACTCCTCTTATATACTACTCTCTTCTAGAAATCCTACAGTTTAGTACGACCATATTGGACTATTTGAAAAGTCTATAATGTAGTCTAGCAAGTCTGTATCCCATTCAAGTGCTTTTGAACTAGCTGCCCCTCAGAAACAAAATGCTCTCACTCCTCACCTCTGTTTTAAAGAAATCCTGCTTTGCTTCAAGACAATGTCATGTTACCATTTGTTATGAGATCTTTCCCAGTCTCCTGCAACTGTTCTTCTGCATTCTGAAATATCTTGAAAAGAATAAGAATCATTATACTGTCTTAAACTTAAATCATTAAATCCCTCCAAACTTCCACCTAATCATCTGTAAGTCTAGGTAATTGAACTTTCTACCTTATCATAAAGCTTAAAGTGCTATATTTATTTTTTATAACTAATGATGATGATAATAGTAATACTAATATCACCTCATTTAGCTAAAAGGTTTTTTATTAAACTCTAAAAAAAGAGTTATGCTAGAAGAATATTGATTACAAAGAAATTCTGTTCTCTAGAATATTTAAGGGGAAGAATTGAAAAGTTCCCCTCAAATCCTTATTTTTCTTTTTAAGTGTCAAGTATAAAACAATTAGAAAAATCAAAAAGGAAGTGACACAGGTAAAGAAAATATTGCCTCTTCCTTTCATCAGCCTAATAGATTCAATCACAACAACTTTAAAGAGTGCAGCCCTATATGCAGAGGACTCATTTGATACAAGATGTTCAAAGCAAATTTGAAAACTATAAACTTTTTTTTCAAATTGCTACTCTAATATATTTTGGATCACATCTTCTACCTAAATAGCAAATATTTTAAGTATAGGTGGAATGTAATACCTTTTATTTATTGTCAAAATTATGAGTTACTACCACTTAAAATTTATTCCTGTTATGTACACCTACGAGGAAATGAACAAGAATTGTATAGATGGTCAGGGATGGATGATTTGGAGATCACAATTATGAGGAGTATCCATATCAATGAGATAATAGACCTATTGGAAGAAGTGAATACTGTTGTTATTATACATAAATAAGTCACATATTGCAAAATAATGTATAGAAATGGAAAATGTTGATTCACTTTGAAAAGCAAAATTTGCAAGACTTCAGACTTTGATTACATAGGGCCCAAATTATTACGAATTTATATATGATGGTCATCAGGCTAAAGGATTTACAGAAATTTGATTTCCAGAGTACAACTTGTATTTTCCTGAAAGAGCATATCTTGCTCTCATTTCTAAGTGAAATCCTTGAATTGTAAATAGGGATGTGTTCTTCACAGAAAGATTATGATATTTAAGGTTTTATTATTATTAGCAATAACAAGAAAACAAAGAAATATGGTGGTGTGATCTCAAAGACAAGCAAACAGTAAATTTGTCAATAAAAGACTTCAAGAAGCATATTTTTAAAAGCATAAAATATATTTAGTTCACTTAAAGATGTAGGATTTTTTTGTGTGTGTGTTCTCCCTCTCTCTCTTCCTCTCCCTCTCCCTCTGCCTCTCTCTCTCCCTAACCCTTCCTCTTCCTCTCCCTCTCCCTCTCTCTCTCTCTCCTCCCCCCTACTCACTTTTCCAATTATGGGTGCTGAAGCTTTAAACACCTGCTTCCTTTTCTGGCATTGTTCTTCTCAATACGTAAAGAGATTTCCTGTTGAAAAGGAGTAAGAGGTTAAGTACCCAGAAATATTATACCCAAAGGATTAAATTGTAAAGTGAGAAAGTCAACTATGAAATAATTTCATTTGTAGGAAGTTGCTGCAGGGATCATCTTGGATTTTTTTCCAATTATCATCTTATTTAAAGAAAAAGGTAGTCAAAACAAAAACAAAAACAACAACAACAAAAAAAAACCCTTAGCATTTTGTAAAGGAGAACTGCCTGTGTTATCTTTCTTCCTTTACGGTTATGGTTGATTGTTCTGTCTTTTGAGTCTTGAAATGATAAAAATCATGACATTAGTTGCAAAAGATGGTGGGAAAGGGGAAGGGTGAAAGTAAGAGGAAATTCAGAAAATGCTATTGAAAGATGATGGGGGAATGTCAGGTTGTTGACAGCAGGGACTTTTTTGGTTTATTAGAGTCTAATACAACAATCATTTTTAAAGCATTTGCTATTTGCAAGGCATTGGGGAAACAAAAACAAAGGGAAAAACAATTCATTTTACTTGACAGTTGAAAGAAGTATGTGCAAACAGATTAGTATTTACATAATAATCTGAGGAAATATTTTGGTCTTCTTAATGTTTAACATAATGCCTTGCACATAGGAGACATTTCATAAATTTTTCGTGAATTATATTAAATTGAAATAAGATTTATTTGCAAATACAGGTTCTCTCTTCCTTAGTGACAATGGCATAATTGTATTTATTCTATACCTTATTTCAATATATGCAGAGACCCCCAATCTCAACAACAATGTAGTTTCTTACATAGATTGCTTCTATCTGTTAACTCCTTATTTTATAAAATTCTTGATTTTCCATAAATCCTCTATAGATAATAGACTCAGTATACTAGAGGCTTTCCTCTGAGTCTTAAACATTTGGTACCATTATAACTTGTAGACCAGAAGGGACAAACACACAGCTCATGAACCAGATTTAAATGTAACTGGGAAATATTTACAAAAATAAACTAAGGAACAATAAAAAAGATAATGTTAATATGTATTTTTTAAAAATTAATACATACCCCTCAGAGATACTTATGATGCTATAATATAGTATAATAATATAAAATAGATACCATTTTAATTTGACATCACTGATAGATCTAGTTTCAATCACTCTTGCCCAAAAGAAAGACTGGTCTTAGACTCCTAATTTAACTCTGGGACCTCACACCTTCATTTAGTTTAGGAAACTAAGCTCTAAGGAGAAGTGACTTAGCCAAAGTAATAAGCACTAAACTAGGAATATGAACCCCATAAATTTGAAGTCAGTGAGCTTTTCACTCTACTGGGCTGCTCTCTTATACTAAGGGCAAGAGTATTGTACCTACCGGCATTTATGGAGATTTTTCAGAAAAAAATATATGAACAAATTCAAACTATGCCAAACCTTTTACATTTACTCAAATATAATTTATACCCAAAATACAAGAGAAAAATTCTCACTACAAAACTGCTTGCTTCTTTAAATTACACAAATAGAAAAAATAGGATAAGTTTCTTATAGCAAGTCTCATTTTTTAATTTTAACTATATGTTAAAAAAGAATGCAATTATAATAATACATGTTAAATATATATGATATCTAAGGAAGCATGCCATGTCTTTTTTTTTTAATTTTTATTTTACTTGCATAACATATGTGTGGGTAATTCTTCAACAATAACCCTTACATAGCTTTCCATTACAAATTTTCCCCCCAACTTCCCCACCCCTTCCCTAGATGGCAGGATATCCACTACATGTTAATTATGTTAAAATATTGGCAAATCGAATATATGTATACATATTTCCAAACTTATCATTGGTGTGCAAGAAAAATCTTATCTACACAAACGATATATCAGATAAAGGAAACACAATGTAAGCAAACATCAATCAAGGAGTATGAGAATGTTATGTTGTGGTCCACATTTCGCATCCCTCTCTCTGGGTGTATATGGCTTTCTTCAGTGAACAATTGGAGGTGGTTTGAAACATTTCATTGTTGAAGAGAGCCATGTCCATCAGAATTGTCATATAGTACTGTTGTTGCCGTGTATAATGATCTCCTGGTTCTGCTCATTTCACTCAGCATCAGTTCATGTAAGTCTCTCCAGGCCTCTCTGAAATCATCTTGCTGGTCATTTCTTACAGAACAATAATATTCCATAACATTCATATACCATAATTTATTCAGCCATTCTCCAATTGAAGGGCATCTATTCAATTTCCAGTTTCTAGCCACTACAAAAAGGGGTGCCACAAACATTCTTGCACATGTGGGGCCTTTTCCTTCCTTCATGATTTCTTTGGCATATAAGCCCAATAGAAATGCTGCTGGGTCAAAGGGTATGCACAGTTTGATAACTTTTTGAGCATAGCTCCAAATTGTTCTCCAGAATGGCTGTATCCGTTCACAGCTCCACCAACAATGCATCAGTGTCCCAGCCCTCCCACAACCCCTCCAACATTCATCATTAACTTTTCCTGTCATTTTAGCCAATCTGACAGGTGTGAAGTCGTATCTCAGGGTTGTCTTGATTTGCATTTCTCTGATCAATAGTGATTTGGAGCACCTTTTCATATGATTATAAATAGTTTTAATTTCATCCTCTGAAAATTGTCTGTTCATATCCTTTGACCATTTATTGATTGGAGAATGGCTTGAATTTTTATAAATATGAGACAATTCTCTATATATTTTAGAGATGAGACCTTTATCAGAACCCTTAAATGTAAAGATGATTTCCCAATTTATTGCTTCCCTCCTAATCTTGTCTGCATTGATTTTGTTTGTACAAAAACTTTTTAACTTAATATAGTCAAAGTTATCTATCTGGTTTTCAATTAAGAGTTCCAGTTCTTCTTTGGACATAAATTTATTCCATCTCCATAGGTCTGAGAGGTAAACTATATTACATTCCTCTAATTTACTTATAGTATCACTCTTTATATCCAGATCATGAACCCATTTAGATCTTATCTTGGTATGTGGTGTTAGATGTGGGTCAAGCCCTAATTTCTTCCACACTAGTTTCCAGTTTTCCCAGCAGTTTTTGTCAAATAGTGAATACTTATCCCAAAAGCTGGGGTCTTTGGGTTTATCAAAAATCAAATTGCTATAGTTATTGCCTAGTTTGTCTGGTGATTCTATCCTATTCCACTGATCGACTACTCTATTTCTTAGCCAGTACCAAATGATTTTGATGACCGCTGCTTTATAATATAGTTTTAGATCTGGTACAGCAAGTCCACCATCTTCAGCCTTTTTTTTTCATTAATCCCCTTGAAATTCTAGACCTTTTGTTTTTCCAAATGAACTTTGCTACTATTTTTTCTAGATCTGTAAGATAATTTCTTGGGAGTTTGATTGGTATGGCACTAAATAAGTAAATTAGTTTGGGTAGTATTGTCATTTTTAGTATATTCGCTCGTCCTACCCATGAGCATTTTAAGTTTTTCCAATTGACTAGGTCTAATTTGATTTGTGTGGAAAGTGTTTTGTAATTTAGTTCATATAGTTCCTGACTATCCCTTGGCAGATAAATTCCCAAATATTTTATACTATCAACAGTTATTTTGAATGGAATTTCTTTTTGTATCTCTTGCTGCTGAACTTTATTGGTAATATATAAAAATGCTGATGATTTATGTGGATTTATTTTGTATCCTGCCACTTTGCTAAAGGTGTGAATTGTTTCTAGTAGTTTTTTAGTTGAGTCTCTAGGATTCTCTAAGTATACCATCATGTCATCTGCAAAGAGTGATAATTTGGTTTCCTCATTACCTACTCTAATTCCTTTAATCTCTTTTTCTTCTCTTACTGCCAAAGCTAACATTTCTAACACAATATTAAATAATAATGGTGACAGTGGGCAGCCTTGTTTCACTCCTGATCTTATTGGGAATGGTTCTAGTTTGACTCCATTACATATGATGCTTGCTGAAGGTTTTAAGTAGATACTACTAATCATTTTAAGGAAAAGCCCATTTATTCCTATACTCTCCAGTGTTTTTAATAGGAATGGGTGTTGGATTTTATCAAAGGCTTTTTCTGCATCTATGGAGATAATCATATGATTTTTATTAATTTGGTTATTAATATAATTGATTATGCTAATAGTTTTCCTAATATTGAACCAGCCCTGCATTCCTGGTATAAATCCTACTTGGTCATGATGTATTATCCTGGGGATGACTTTCTGTAATCTTGTTGCTAAAATCTTATTTAAAATTTTTGCATCAATATTCATTAGGGAAATGGGTCTATAGTTTTCTTTCTCAGTTTTCTCCCTACCTGGTTTAGCTATCAGCACCATATCTGTGTCATAGAAGGAATTTGGTAGTACACCTTCTTTCCCTATTTTTTCGAATAGTTTATATAGTATTGGGATTAATTGTTCCTTGAATGTTTGGTAAAATTCACATGTAAATCCATCTGGTCCTGGAGATTTTTTCTTAGGGAGTTGATTAATAGCTTGTTCTATTTCTTTTTCTGAAATAGGGCTATTTAAATAATTTATTTCCTCTTCTGTTAATCTGGGCAATCTATATTTTTGTAGATACTCCTCCATTTCATTTACATTCTCAAATTTATTGGCATAAAGTTGGGCAAAGAAACTCCTAATTATTACTCTAATTTCCTCTTCTTTGGAGGAAAGTTCTTCCTTATCATTTTTGAGACTAATAATTTGATTTTCCTCTTTTCTTTTTCTAATCAAATTAACTAAAGGCTTATCTATTTTGTTGGTTTTTTCATAAAACCAACTCTTACTTTTATTTATTAATTCAATAGTTTTCTTATTTTCAATTTTATTGATCTCCCCTTTAATTTTCAGAATTTCCAATTTGGTATTTAATTGAGGGTTTGTA
>JAJPUD010007681.1:13858-58936 GCA_023553655.1 Myrmecobius fasciatus
GAGATAAGGATTGCTACCCCTGCCTTTCTTTGTTCACCTGAAGCATAGAAGATTCTGCTCCAGCCCTTTACCTTCACTCTGTATGTATCTCTATGTTTTAGATGTGTTTCTTGTAAACAACATATTGTAGGATTCTGGCTTTTAATCCAGTCTGCTACCCGCTTCCGTTTTATGGGAGAGTTCATCCCGTTCACATTCACAGTTAAAATAACTATATCTGTATTCCCTGCCATCTTATTTACCCAGAGTTATGATTTTCTCTTCCCTTTCCCTCTCTCCCTTCCCCCCTCCCCAGTACTTTGCTCTTGATGACCACCTCCCACCAATAATCCTCCTCCCTTTAGAGTCCCTCCCTCCCCTTTATACCTTTCCCCTAATCCTTCTATTAGTTTATCCCTTTCCTTTTCTCCCCTCCCTCCTACCTTCCCACAAGGAGGGTCAGTGCTTTCTTTGAAGCCAAATGTGTCTGATATACTCTCTTAGAGTCCAATCTAATGAGAGTAAGGTTTACACAATCAATACTCATCGCCCTCCCTTCTTCCCCTCAATTATATTAGATCTTCTATGTCTCTTTATGAGATTTTGCCTTATTTTACCTCCTATATTTTTACTTTATTTTGCCTCCTTTTCCCCCCTCCCCCCTTTTTCTTTTTCAGTATGGTATTCCTTCCACCTCTAATTTCTTTTCCATTATTATCAAAGAAAAATCAAATTATACTGCCATTCTTTAAAGGATACCTATAGTAGGAATATAGTTCTCAAGAGTTTTCCTTTTTACCTTTTTATGTTTCTCTTGAGTTCTCTATTTGGAGGTCAAATTTTTTGTTCAGATCAGGTCTTTTCATTAGAAATAGGTGAAATTCTCCTGTATCATTGAATGACCATCTTCTTCCCTGGAAGATGATGCTCATTCTAGCTGGATAAGTTATTCTTGGCTGTAATCCAAGTTCTTTTGCCTTTCGGAATATCTGGTTCCAGGCCCTTCGATCCTTCAATGTGGAAGCTGACAGATCCTGTGTAATTCTAATGACAGTTCCTCGGTATTTGAACTGTTTCTTTCTAGCTGCTTGCAATATCTTTTCCTTGGTGCGATAGTCCTGAAATTTGGCCATGATATTCCTTGGTGTTTTAATTTTGGGGTCTCTTTCTGGAGGTGATCGGTGAATTCTTTCAATGCCAATTTTGCCTTCTGATTCTAAAACATCAGGGCAATTCTCTTTCATGATTTCCTGGAAGATAGCATCCAGGTTCTTTTTTTCATCGTGGCTTTCAGGGAGTCCGATAATCCTTAAATTGTCTCTCCTGGATCTGTTTTCCAAGTCAGTTGTTTTTCCTAGGAGATATTTCATATTTTCTTCTATTTTTTCATTTTTTTGTTTTTGTTTAACTGATTCTTGAAGTCTTATTGAGTCATTTACTTCTATTTGTTCAATTTTAATTTTTAGAGTATTATTTCCTTCAGTTATCTTTTTTAGCTCCTTTTGTAGCTGGCCAATTGAATTTCTGGATTCAATGCATTCTTTTTCCATTTTGCCAGTTTTATTTTTCAGTGAATTGTTGTCTTTTTCCAATTCACCAATTTTGTTTTTCAGTGAATTGTTGTCTTTTTCCAATTCACCAATTTTGTTTTTCAGTTCACCATTTTTATTTTCCAGTGAATTGGTGATTTTTTCCAATTCACCAATTTTGTTTTTCAGTGAACTGTTTTCTTTTTCCAATTCACCAGTCCTATTTTCCAGTTTTTGATATTTCTGTTGCCCTGATCTCAATTTATTTCCCCATTCTTCTTCTAGCTCTCTTTTGAGATTCTTAATGCAATCATCCAGGTAAGCCTTCTGAAAGGGAGACCAACTTAAGTCTGCCTTTGTGGCTTCATCTGGGATTGTTTTCATAATGTCAGGATCTGGGGACTGTTCTATTTTTTCTCCGTAAAAGCTTTCTATGGTGAGAGCTCTCTTCTGCTTCTTGCTCATGATTTAAAGTTGGGATATTGGTCAAAAGCCGAGAAAACTGCAACAATTTGTATTTGCCCTGGGGCAGTTTGCCGAGTTGACTTCGGGTCTGAGGCTGGTTGGGCTAGATCCGCACCAGGACCACGTTTTCAGCTGTTCTCATCCACCCCCTTCCAAAGGCAGATCTGCCAAAGCACCTGCCCACAAGCAGAGCAAAGTGGCCCAGGCGTCTCCCAGGGGCTTCCTGGGTGCCCAAAATCCGCCCCTCTATCGCAGCCCTGACTTCCGCCCCGGCTGGAGTCCGATCACGACCAGAGGCCGATTTCCCCTGAGGCTAACCTTCTCTGGAGTTCTTTCAAGGTAGATCTTTTATAGAAGTGCGTTGTAGTCCAAATGCTTGGTGAGGACCTCACTCGGAAACCAGTTTTAAGGCTTACTTTGTCTGGGTTTGAGGGAATGTTGGAGGGAGTTCACAGAGAAAGCTGTCCGCAGTTCGCCATCTTGGCTCCGCCCCGCATGCCATGTCTTTTAAGGTATTTCTTCCCCTATATTTTAGAGTTTTGTTTTCTTTTAGGATGTATTTTTTTTGAAGAAACATACAATATTGGATGTGTCCCTCAAATTGGTGTCATATTTAGTTTCTCATATTCTCTTTGTTATTGTTATTTAAACTATGTTTGATGCCATGACCCTATTTGAGGTTTTCTCCTCAAAGATAATTGAGTGATTTGGCATTTCTTTCTTTTTTTTTAACTTTTTATTTGCAAAACATATGTATGGGTAATTCTTCAACATTCACCCTTACAAAGCTTTCTGTTACAAATTTTTCCCCCCTACTCCCCACCCCTCCCCTAGATGGCAGGATATCCACTACATGTTAATTATGTTAAAATACTTGACAAATCGAATATATGTATACATATTTCCACACATCATTTTTGTGCAAGAAAAATCGTATCTACAAGAAAGAAAAATCAAAGAAAGGAAACACAATGCAAGCAAACATCAATAGAGAGCATGAAAATGATATGTTGTGGTCCACATTTCACATCCCCCTCTCTGGGTGTATATGGCTTTCTTCACTGAACAATTGGAAGTGGTTTGAAACATTTCATTGTTTAAGAGAAGATTTGGCATTTCTTTTTCCAGTTCATTTTACAGATGAAGAAACTGAGGCAAACAGGGCTAAGTGACTGTCTGAGACCAGATTTTAATTCAGGAAGATGAATCTTCCTGACTGCAGGTACATAACTCTATACATTATACCACCTAGGTATTCCTAGTGAAAAGTGTGTAGTGTGCAGCTAAAAAAAAATCCTGAATTTAGGATCAAAAGAATGAGATAAGGTATTCATCATAGGCCTCAAGGCTGAAAGAACCTTCTAGGCCTGTTAATCTAACCTCCTAACTTTATGGGTGAGAGGAACTTAAAACCAAGAACTGTTAAGGGACTTGCTTAAGACCACATAACTAGCAAATAAATAGCAAAGTGAGAAACTGAACCAAGGTCACCAGCCTTCAAATCTGTCACCCTTTGCTGCCTTAACTTTATACTAAATATAAATCAGTTTTTAAGTAACACAACTTTTTTTTCACTAAACTCCATTAGGACAGGCAATACTTTTTGCCTTTCTTTTTATCTCTAGCACTTAGCACACTGCCTGGAACAAAGTATCTACTTAGTCAAATTATTTTTGAAGATAAATTTTCTTACTGAAATATTTCTTTAATCTAGATTCTATCTATTGGTAATAGCTGAAGTGATTATCCATGATGTAATATGGAGCTACCCTCTGAAATTTTGTATGAAAATTCTGTACCTTTTTCACTATGCAGAGAAGAATAAACAAAACAGGGAGTGATAGGAAACTGGTTGCTTTAGTTGGAAATAGAAGATGTGTCCACATCTGAGGGAAGAAAAATTCACAAACAGTGGCACCAAGAGGAATTTTTACCATGAGTCAAATTATCTACATCTCAATGTTCCATTTCCAAATTGTAAGTTACAACACTGATGTTTTTTTACTTATGTTGCTGAAATGGATTTTATTTCTCTCTAAAAGCAAATGTGTGATTTCACAGATATTTTATCACATTTCTAAGGTTTCCACACTATGTGTCATAATCACATAGACAAGAGACAAGGATGTTGAACACATCACCTGAATATTGAGGTGAAAGTATTAACAATCTCTCTGTCTCTCTGTTTCTCTCTTTCTGTCTCTGTCTCTTTCTCTCCCTCCCTCCATCCTTTCCTCCCTCATTCCTCCTCCTCGTCCTCCTCCTCCTCCTCCTCCTCCTCTTCCTCCTCCTTCTTCTTCTTCTTCTTTTCTCCTCCTTCTCCTCTCTTCTCTCTTCTCTCTCACTCTCTCTCTCTCTGTCTCTCTGCCTCTCTGTCTCTCTGTCTCTCTGTCTGTCTGTCTGTCTGTGTGTGTGTGTGTCTCTGTCTTTTTCTCTGTCATTTTTTCTTGTTTTCTCTCTCTCCCCTTCCAATTATGGTCACTGAAGCTTTGAATACCTGCTTCCTTTTCTGGTATTGTTGGCATTGTTATTCTTGAAATATAGATTTCCTGTTGAAAAGGAGTAGAAGCCTAAGTACCCAGAAATATTATGCCCAAAGTAAGAAATTGTAAAGAAAGAAAGTCAACTATGAAATGATTTCATTTGTATAAAGTTGCTATACATGTCAGGGATCATCTTAAAGTAGCCAAAAATAAAAACCTAGTCAAACCCCCACCCCCCCAAAAAAAAACCTCTTCACTGCATAATGGAGAACTGCTGGTGTTACCTTTCTTTCTTTATGGCTGTGGGTAATTGTTCTGTCTTTTGAGTCTTGAATTGATAAAAATCATGACCCTATTTGCAAATGATGGGAAAGGGGGAAGAGTAAAAATAAGAGGAAATGCTGAAAGTGCTAGAGAAAGATGATGGGAAAATGTAAGGTTCTTGAAAATGGGCACCATTTTAGTGTATTAGAGTATAATCCAATAATCATTTAAAAAGCATGTGCTATGTACAAGCCATTGGGGAAACAAAAGCAGAAGGAAAAACACTCCCAGGTCTCAGGACCTTCCATTCTACTTGAGAATTGGAAGAGGTGCTAGATTGGTATTTATATAATAATGAGAGAATGCTTTAGTCCTGCTAATGTTTAATATAGTGCCTTGCAAAAAGTAGGTAATTCATGTCTCTTTAATGAATGACACTAAGTTAAAACAAGATCTGCTAAAGGGAAAATATGGGGCCAAAGAAGATACAGACCATTACAAATTATAAAATAAATAATTTCCATTATATAAAATTTAAAAGTTTTTGCACAAACAAAAAGTAATATAACAAAAATTATAAAGAAAGCCGCAAACTAGGGAGAAAATTTTCAACAAATATATCTGATAAAGGCCTCACTACTCAAATAGTTAGGTAATTGAGTCAAATTTATAAAAATGCATGTTATTCTCCAATTGATCAATGATCAAATATGTGATCAAACAGTTTTCAAAGTAATCAAAAACTACCGTGAAAAAAAAAATGCTTCAAATCACTATTGATTGAGAAATGCAAATGAAAACAACTCCAACTAATCTCACACCTATATTATTGGCTAATGTGACAAAAAAGGGAAATGGATATTCGAGAGGATGTGGAAAAAATGGCACACTAATATATTGTGGAGTTTGTAAACTGATCCAACCATTCTATAGAACAATTTGAAACTATGCTAAAGGGTTATAAAGTTGTCCATACCCTTCTTCTAGCAACACCATTTCTAAGTCTTTATCCCCAAGATATTTTTTAAATGAAAAGGACCTGTTTGTACAAAAAATATCTATAATAGGTCTTTTTGTTGTGTCTAAGAACTGGAAATAAAAGGTATATCCATTCATTGAGAAGTGGTTTAACAGACTGTTGTATATGATTGTGATTGAATATTATTGCATTATAGGAAATAACAAATAGTACAATTTCATAAAAATCCTAGAAAACTTATATAAACTGATGTAAAGTGAGATGAAAAAATAGGAGAATGTTGTACACAGTAATAGCAGTACTGTTTGATGAAGAATTGTGAATGACTTAGCTATTCTCTGCAATGTAGTGATCCAAGACAATCTCAAAGGAATAATGATGAAACAATACTATCCCTCCCCCAGAGAAAGAACTGATATTGTCAGAAAATAGACTGAGCAAGCTATTTTTTCACTTTATGTCATTTTTTATTGAAGTCTTCTTATATGAAATGACATATGGAAACACTTTACATAATTGCACATGCATAACCTATATCTAATTCCATACCATCTCATGGAGGGGGAAGGAGAGATAAGGAAGGGAGGGAATATGGAATGGAGAACTTTTTATATATATAATAGCTTTTTATTTTTCCAAATACATGCAAAGGTAGCTTTCAACATTCACTTTTGCAAAACCATGTCTTCCAAATTTTTCTTCTTCCCTCCTCCTTTCCTTCTACCTCCAGACAGCAAGCAATCCAATAGAGGTTAAACATGTGCAATTCTTCGAAACATATTTCCATATTTGCCCTGCTATACTAGGAAAATCAGATCAAAAAAGAAGAAATTAGGAAGAAAATATCCAAGCAATCAAACAAAAATCAAATAAAAAACAAAACAAAACAGGTAAAAATAACATGCTTTGATCCACATTCAATATCCATAGTTCTTTCTCTGGAGGTGGATGGCACTATCATAAGTCTATTGGAATTGCCTTGAATCACCTGATTGTTGAAAAGGACTAAGCCCATCACAGTTGATCCTCAACAAAATCTTACTGTTACTGTGTACCATGTTCTCTTGGTACTGCTCACTTCACTTACTATCAGTTCATGTAAATCTTTCCAGGCTTTTCTGAAATCAGCCTGCTAGTCAATTCTTACAGAACAACAATATTCTATTATATTCATATACCGAATGTAGAACTTTAAATAAAAATGTTTTTAAAAATGAGAACACAGGGCAGCTAGTTGATGCAGTGGATAAAGCACCAGCCCTGAAGTCAGGAGGACCTGGGTTCAAATCTGGCTTAGACATTTAACACTTCCTAGCTATGTGAACCTGGGTAAGTCACTTAACTCCAATTGCCTCAGCAAAAAAACAAAACAAAACAAAACAAAAACAAACAAACAAAAAAAAAACCGAATGGGAACAACTACAGGCACACACACACACACACACACACACACACATATAAATATATATATATATGTATATGTATATATATATATATATAATGTCTAAGAGAGCATTTCATATCATTTTTGGTAGTTTCTACCTTATTTTGGAGAGGATTTTTTTTTGCTTTCTTTTAGGAAGTTCTTTTTTTTGAAGAATCATACAATATTGGATGTGTCCCTCAAATTGGTGTTATATTACCTTCTTAATTTCTCTTTTTTATTGTTCAATTGCTTCAGTCATGTCTGATTCTTCATGACTCTGAGGTTTTCTCCCCAAAAATAGTTGAGTCATTTGGCATTTCTTTTTCCAGCTCATTTTACAGTTGAGAAAACTGAGGCAAACAGGACTAAGTGACTTCTCCAGCTAATAATTGTCTGAGACCAGATTTGAATTCGGAGGACGAATCTTCCTGACTCCAGGTCTATAACTCTATCCACTGTACCACCTAGCTGCTCCTAATGAAAAGTATATAGTGTGTAATAAAAAAAAATCCTGAACTTTGATATCAAAAGATTGATATTTCATCCTCTGTCTCCTAAACTTGTTAGCTGAATAACTTTGGTAAATCACAACTTCTCTCTATTTTAATTTTCTCATTTGCAGAGTGGTGGTAAGGGATAACACTACTTATATAAACTATTCCCCAGCATTTTGGATTTTCTAAATGGTCAAATGCTTTGTAAAAGTGACATGCTGTTGTGGCTGCTGCTGCTGCTGTGCTGCTTTTGTAAGATAATAGGGCATTCATCATAGGCCTCAAGGCTGAAGGAACCTTCTAGGTCTGCTAATCCAACCTCCTAATTTTATGGGTGAGAGGACCTAGAAATGTTAAGGGTCTTGCCTAAAGTCACATAACTAACAAATAAATAACAGAGTGGAAAACTGAACCAAAGTCCCCAGTCTTCAAATCTGTCACCTTTTGCTTCCTTAATTCTATTTTAAATATAAATCAGTTTTTAAATAAGTTTTATAACTAAAAGAATATGTACCGATTGTAAACTCCATTAGGACAGGCACTACTTTTGCCTTTCTTTGTATCTCTAGCATTTAGCACAATGCCTGGAACATAGAATTTATTCAATAAATGTTTATTGAATTGAATCCAATTATTTTTGAAAATTAATGTTCTTACTGACATATTTCTTTAACCTAGGTTCTATTATTAGAAATAGCTAAAATGATTTCCCATGTTGTAATATTGAGCTATCCTCTGAAAATTCTGTATGAGAAATAACCTTCCCCAAGTTTTGTACCTTTTTCACTATGCAGAGAAGAATAAAGAAAACAGGGGCTGACAGGAAACTGATTCCTTTAGTTAGAAATAGGTGTGTCCAATTTGAAGAAGGAAAATCCACAAATACTGGCCCCAAAGAGAATTTTTACCATAAGTCAAATTATCTGCATCTCAATATTCCTTTCTAGAAGCAAATGACATCACACATCCTTTATCACATTTCTAAGGTTTCCACACTGTCACATATACAGGAGACAATGATGATAAACAGTTCACCTGAACATTGAAGTAAATGAATCAACAACAATCTCTCTCTCTCTCAGTCTGTCCTCCTCCTCCTCCTCTTCCTCCTCTTCCTCTTCTTCCTCTTCTTCCTCCTCTTCTTCTTCTTCTTCCTTATCTCTCTCCACACATACAATCGAGTATTTGCATATTTGTATATTTTTATTTATTTCTGTTACATGCATAATAGGCAGCTAACACATTACAGGAGAGAGTCGAAAACCAGAGCAGCTGTACATAAAAAAACCATGTTGCCATGAGCCATGTCCTTTCCCTTTTCTAAGAAGAGAAATCCATTGTATTTTTTAATTAATTACCATGTGCTACTAAAGACTACTCTAGCGTTTCTTCTTTTAAAGCAAAGAAAGTAAATACTTTCTCTCCTCCCCCTTTCCTCTTTCCCTATCCTTCCTTGAAAACAGACATCTGGAATGTGGATAGTTCAGGAGAGTCTGCCCTGTTCATATTCTCTACTGCATTTTCTGGAGTGAGAAATGACTTGGTGGGAGGAGAATGGGAAGGGAGGGTGTCTTCCAGATGTAAGTGTGGAGCAGGTGCATAAAATTGCCATATCGCCTTAATTCTGTGCACAGCTGCTGCCCCTTTCCATTTAGTACTAGAGAGCTGGGGGGACACTTTTACCATTGCCCCTTTTGCATTCTCTTTTGCTTTCCCCAAAACATTTGTTTTCAAAAGATAGATCTTAAGTAATTCATTTTGGGGGCTCTAATTTTCTCAGCTGATTCCAGCCAAGCCTTTAGTGGTTCAGCTTCATGTAGACCAGGAAGCATTTATTTAAAACTCTTTCAACCTATTCTCACCCACACCCCATTACCACCCTAGAGGAGAGATTCTCAGTGAGATTTTGTGAAGTTCAGACAATGTTTAATGTTTCCATTAAGCAGGTGTACATACATATGTGTTTTTATACACCTTATATTCACTGCTGCTGTAGATTAATACTGTGAGACTCCTACAGACTATGAAATACTTTTAAAATTTGCATAACACTAATTATGACAGAAAATACTGCTTAAAAAAGGGGAAGCACCAATGCAAAAAAAAAAGTGTTTTGGTTTCTTCCCTTTATTTTGTATTCTTTCTTATTTTCTTTTTTATTTCCTTCCTTCCTGTCTTCCTTCCTTCCTTTCTTTCTTTTCTTCTTTCTCTTTTTCTTTCTTTCTTTATTCCCTTCCTCCTCAACTCTCATCTCCCCTCCCTCCCTCTTTCTCTCTCTCTCACTCACTCACTCATTCATTCTCTCTCTCTCTCTCTCTCTCTCTCTCTCACACACACACACACACACCCCTCTTCTCCCTCCTCCTCTTTATTTCTTTCCTTCTATACTTCTGTTAACTGTTGATTAGAATTATGACACCATGTTAGCTGACTTTGTTTCATAGTAAGTTAGGGCTGGAAGAGACCTAGAAATTATTTAACATTCTTCCTCCATCATTCATCTACTTTTGAATTAGAAACTATAGTAGGGAAAGAGAAATGATCTGACCAAAGACATACAGTTAGGAGCAGAGGCAAGACTAAAATAAAAATCTCCTGCTTCCCAAGTCTACTGTTTTGTGTCCCACTATACCACTCTATTAATTCAATTAAACAAGTGTTATTGAGAGTTTAGCATCAGGAAGCACAAAGATAAAAAGCAATTATAGCCCTTGAGTTTGTACTCTGTTGTATGTGTATGGTGGTGGTGGTGGGAGAATGGGGAGATGGCATGTATTCAGATAAAGTAAATATCTAATTTACACAAAGTAATTACAAAGTAATTTGAGGATATGAGAAGTTGCTGACAACTTTTGAGAAAGCAAAGATGAAGTTCTAATGTAAGAAGTGCATTTGATCTGTGTCCTGAAAGTTGCTAGGTATAGATATAGATAAGAAAGGAAAACATCCTAGACATGTGAAAATTTATTCAAAGGCAGGGAGGTGGGAGATGGAAGATGGGATTCTATACATGTTATTGAGTCATTTCAGATTCTTCCTGATCCCATTTGGATCTTGGCAAAGATACTAAAATGTCTTGTCATTTCCTTCTCCAGCTCATTTTACAGGTGAGGAAACTGAGGCAAACAGGGTGAAGTAATTTGTCCAGAGTCACATGACTAGTAAGTGATTGAGGCTGTATTGAACTCAGGTCTTCTTCATTCCAGGCCTGATACTCTATCCATTGTGCCATTAGTTGTCTTGTTTTCATACACAGACCATAGCAAGAATGCCATTTTAGGTGAGCATAGAGTGCATGAGAAGGAGTAATCACTTTAGAAAGATAAATTAGTGGGAAGATTGTGACTTTAGACAACCAAGAGAAAGTTTTGTATCTTGAGTAGAGCATGATTTGATCATTCTTATCCTTTTGGAATATCCAATTAGCAGCTGCATGGAAGATGGATTGTAGAGAGGAGGCCAGAGGTAAGGAGATCAGTGAGGAGGTTGTTGGAGTACTCCATGTGTGGGATGATTAAGACTTCAACTTAAGTTGTTTCTGCATGAGTGGAAAAAATTCTAGGGATGTAAGAAAAGCCTAGCACATTAGTAAAAGCAAGACAGTTATTATTGTTTCCATTTTGTAGATTAGGAAATTACAGTATACAGAGATTATGGTTTGTAAGTGGCACAGTGGATAGAGTGCTTGGAGTCTATAATGGAATCAGCAAAATATCCTGGAAAGAACAACAGATTTGGAGTCCCAATACTTCTATGTAACTTTATTTGTGTACTATTTAACTACTATCTAGGAAAGTTTCTTAACTTAATGGGACCCTCACTTTACTTATTTTTAAATGTGGGAATTGGACTAGGTGATCTCTAAAATCTCTTCCACCTCTATAGTCCTAATGTACGAGGTTAAAATCCAAAGACTAATCAATGTTAGCTGCACAGAAATCAAGGTCAGATAACTAAGATTAGGAGTATCAATGTCACCAAAGAAATGCTGTCAGAGAAAGCAAAAACAATTATAGACTGAAAGGAATCTTAGCTATCACCATCCATCCCAAATACTTAATTTTATAGCTGAGGAAATTGATGCCCTGAATGGTATTGGATTTAATAAGACTTGGATTTAAATCCTGGTTTTTATTTGTTGTTACTCATCATTTTTCAATTGTGTACAATTCTTTGTGACTCCATTTGGTCTTTTCTTGACAAAGATACTGGAATAGTTTCTAAGTTATCTTACAAATAAAGAAACTGGGGCCAACAGAGTTAAGTGACTTGTTTAGGGTAACATAACTAGTGCCTGAGGCCCGATTAGAACTCAGGAAAATGACTCTTGTTGAATCCAGACACTCTACACACTGTGTCACCTACAAGTCATAATCTCTGTAGACCTTAATTTCCTAATCTACAAAATGGAAATAATAATAACTGTCTTGCTTTTAGTTATCTAGAACATGAAGAGTAGAACAGTTAAGTATATAATATATAAATATATTTAGTATATGATATACTCCTTTTTTAAAAAAAAGCTCCAAAAAGAAGATTAACATAATAATGCTTTAGAAAAAGCCTACCAGCAGCTAGTTGATATAGTGATAAAGTACTGGACCTAGAATCAGGAACTCATAACGGATAAATAATTTATATTATCTTTGCCTCAGTTACTTTCTCTATAAAATGGGAATTATAACAGCAACTACTTCCCAGAGTTGTGGTAAGGGTCAAAGGAGATAATAATTGTAAGGTACTTAGCACAGTATTTAGCACAAGACATTTTGTTTATTTTTTTGTATATTTTTTATTAAAGCTTTTTATTTACAAAACATATGCATGGATAATTTTTCAGCATTGACCCTTGAAAAACCTTCTGTTACAAATTTTGCCCTGCTTCCCCGCACCCTCTCCCCTAGATAGCAGGTAGTCTAATACATGTAAAATATGTTACAGTATATGTTAAATCCAATATATGTATACATAGTTATTCAGTTATCTTTCTGCACAAGAAAAATCAGATCAAGAAGGAAAAAAAATTGAGAAAGAAAACAAAATGCAAGCAAATAACAACAGAAATAGTGAAAATGGTATGTTGTGCTCCACAGGTCTCTCTCTGGGTTTAGATGGCTATCTTTTCATCACTGAACAATTGGAACTGGTTTGAAACATCTCATTGTTGAAGAGAGTCGTTTCCATCAGAATTGATCATTATATAGTCTTGTTATTGCCATGTATAATTATCTCCTAGTTCTGCTCATTTCAATCAGCATTAGTTCATGCAAGTCTCTCCAGGCCTCTCTGAAATTATCTTGTCCGTCATTTCTTACAGAACAATAATATTCCATGACATTCATTTACCATAATTTATTCAGCCATTCTCCAACTGATGGGCATCCATTCAGTTTCCAGTTTCTAGCCACTACAAAGAGGGCTGCCACAAACATTTTTGCACATGTAGCACAAGACTTCTTAAACTTTTTCCACTTGTGATCCTTTTTCATCTGAGAAATTTTTACATCACCTTAAGTACATGAACATATAAAGTAGATATACAAACCAGATACTGATAATAAATTGTAATTTTGCTGCTCCCACATTCAGTTATGAGACCTCATATGAAATCATAAACCACAGTTTAAGAAGCGGGGATCTAACACATACTAAGAGCTATATAAATGTCAGCTATTATTTTAATTTGTATAAAAGGCTATTCTTACAACAGCAAGGTGAGACAGGTATATAAATATTATCACTATTTTACATATGTAGAAACTCAGGGCTCAGAAAGTTTAAAGATCACATAGCTAATAATAATGTTGTTCAGTTATTTTTTAGTTCTGTCTAATTTTTCAACCCCATCAGGGATTTTCTTGACAAAAGTTACTGGAGTAGTTTGCCATTTCTTTCTCATTTGACAGATGAGAAAACTGAGGCAAATAGGGTTAAGTGCTTTGTCCAGGGCCACACAATTAATAAATGTCTAAGACTTATAATAAGTGAGACTTTGATTCACAAAGATGAGTATTCTAAATTCCAGGCTCAGCTCTCTGTCCACTGTGCCACTTGGAAATACAAGCAACTAATTAGGAATAGTAGTCAATAATATGGAAATACATTTTGCATGTATAATTGTATAATTTGCATGATTATATAATTGCAATATATAATTTGTATGCTTTCTCGTGTATAACTGATATTGTTTATCTTAATGGATAAAGGAAGGTCTGGAGGAAGGGAGAGAATTTGGAATTCAAGTTTTTTTTTTCAATGAACATTAAAAACAAACAAATAAGTAAATAATTTTTAAAATGGTGACAAGATACAAGCATAGGTTTTCTGATGCTAAAAGCTGTGGGGGGGTTTTCCAATATAGTACACTGCTTTTCATATAGTGGGCATTTAATAATTATTTTAAATAATAAACAAATGGTTGATAGGAAACCAAGTCTATGACTAGCATATTTATGGTAACTGATCCTTTAGGTTTTCCTGGCCTGTTATTACAGAAAAGTAATAGGAAGAAGTTGGATTAGTATTTCCCAAATGTGACTGAGGTCAGTGCTAGTTAGTAGAATGAATATTTCAGTCAAATAGAAAACAGTAAAACTAGAGGTCAGGAAACTTGAATCCCTAGTCCCAGGTCTGCCATTAACTAGTTACCTGATCTTAAATTCTCCATGACTCACTTTCCACACACGTAATATGAAAACAAAACAAAACAAAAAAAAAAAATTCCAGTCCCTTAAAAGATCAATGCAAGGACAGTATAAGGAAAAATTAAAGAGTATTTAATGAAAATGTAATCATTCAGTCCATTGGCATATGAAAACTATTGTCAAAAAGGAAAAAAAAAAACAAATCAATGGCAGAGCCTGAATTAGGATTTAGAGTCCTCAAGATTTTGTTTACTCCACTAGCCCATCCCATTTTCCTATAAATATGTCCCAGGGCCACTACCACAAATGGTGCATTGAAATTGGGTTCATCCCATCCAGGTCTTTAAATAGCAAAATTAATTAAACTTAAAAATAACTCTAGCATGTTCTCCACCATACACTTAATGTTTACCAGAAAAGATTAGAGTTTCAATCCAACTTCATTATTTTTAATGAAAAAAAAAAAGTCTACAAAGAAAAATTTGGAATGAAGATTTCTGACACAATGTGCATGTGGTTTCATTTCATTTGCAGCACTTCCTACTTCCCTTTATGCTCATTCTCACGGGACCTAAGCACTTCTGTTTGCAGCATGAACACTTGAAATACAAAGTGAACTTTCATAAGGGGCATTTCTTATTTTACCCAAAGTGGATTGCGCATCTCAAATTTCACAAAGACATGTGGCCAACAGATTCCAAGAGAGAAAATGGAATAGGAAGTGGATGCAGTAACCTTGGAGAGAAGAAATAAAATTGTAAGGTTTTCTGAAAATTAGTAAACTTATATCATTTCAATTGGTAGAAGTAGCTTCCTCTGAGATTTTCTGACACTAATCAAATTGCAGATTAAGTTCAAAAACCAGATTTATATATTTTATTTTTTAACAAATAAATGTTGCAAAAGCCCATGCAACATTCTAACTGACTCACTTAGGATTTGAATTAACAGTCTTAATAGATTGGGAGTCTCAAGTGGCAAATTGGAAAAAAAACAGAATAGGAAATATGGTGATTCCATCTATACTAGGTAGGTGTCTACCAGCACTTCCCCACAATGAGGGTTAGGTGCACTCCTCCTTTCCTCCTACAATAAGGAAAAATTTTCTCTAAAATAGACAAAAAGTTCTCAGGACCTGATTGGCTTATTTCCATCATAGAGCTTCCTGGTCACCCAAGCATGTAAGTCATAGGTTTGTATTGATATGTATAAAGATATATGTATGTACATATACATGCACATACATGTGTTCATGAATACATAAATAGTTATATGCACACACATATATATCTCAAACTGAATCCCAAATCCAACATTTCTTTGTCATGGGTAGCTTATTTCATCATTGGTCCTACAAAATTATGAATGGTCATTGTGTTAATCATATTTCTTACAGCTTTCAGATTTGTTAGTTTTTATGGTGCTACTGTATAAATTATCCTCCTGGTTGTGGTCATTTCATTTTTCATCATTTTATTAAAGTCTTCAAAATTGTTTATTTTAATAAAATGATAGTTTAAATTGTTTTTCCATTTCTGCTTACTTCATTCTGTATCAGTTCATACAAATTATTCCTTGTCTTTTTTGAATCATCTGGCTTTTCATTCTGTATATCCCAATAGTGTTCTATCACATTTCCTTATTCAGACCTTCCTAAATTCATAAGTATCCCTTTAATTTCCAACTTTTTGGTTCCACAAAGAGTTAATATAACATTATTATTATGCTATATTTGTTATATATTAGTTAATATACAATGTATATTATATATAACACATTATAATATATTAGTAAATATATAATTTGTAATAAATATATTGTAAACCTAGGATCTTTTCTTCTTTCTTTGCCCTTTTTTGGTCACAGATTGAACAGCAGTATAACTAAGTCAAAGTTTAATAACAACAGTTTAATAACTGTTTTATGTATAATTCTAAATTACTTTTCAGAATTTTTGTACCCATTCACCAGTCCATCATAGTGAATCAATGTGCCTATATTTCCATATTCCCTCTAATATTTATCATTTTCTTTTTTTTTAATCTTGCCATTTTGATGGTGATGACAGAATCTCAGAACTGAGCTGTTTAATTTGTACTTCTCTAATTCAAAGAAATCCGAAACTTTTTTTCAATATGGCTATTGATCATCTGGGTTTCTTTCATTGAGAATGGTCATTTCATGTTCTACACAATTAATTATTTGAGGAAATGTTTTGATAAATTTGAATCAGTTCCTTATATACATTGGAAATCATCAGGGAAATTTGTTGCAAAGAATTTGCAAAGAAAGTTGTTTTCCTTTTAATCTTAGCTTTGTTGGAATTGTTTCTGCAAAATCTTTAAGATTTTATGTAATCAAAATTTTCAATTTTATCTTCTATGATCTTCACTGTCCCTTGTGTACTCATCAACTTTTTTTTCCTAACTATAGATTTCATGAGTAAATTATATCCATGTTTTTATAATTTATTATATAAACTTCTATATCTAGATCATGTAATATTTATCAAAATATTTCTCTGAAAAGTGATTGAATCTCAAAATACTTTCTTGAAAATGACATTTAAGAACTCTTTGCAGTTAAGGAGCTTTGCATAACTGTTTTGAATCACTAAAGAATATTCTGAAAACACTACAGCTGAAACCACATGAGGGTTTTAAGGTTTGTTTGTTTTTTGTATAGTTTTTTTTTTTTCTTTTAAGGTGCCTAGAGATGAAGCTCTCTCTTATAAGGTTAGCATTTTACTTTTTTTTCTAAAAGAAGAATAAAAGTTTCAGTTACTTAGTAAACAGTCTATAAATGTACATCCTGCCTCAAGAGAGTAAAATATTGTAACCAAGAGATTTTTAAGACTTGAGAAATGCTAGGTCTTTCCATCCTTTTACATGTACCCAAGATCATTCTTTCTAGTACCCATTCTTCCCACCTTTTTTTTCTTTTTTCTTAAACACCCTTTCTCTTTTTTCCTAAAGAATGATGAATGAATTTAAAAAGCAATTATTAAGTGCTAAGTATTATACGAATAATTGGAAATATAAATGCAAAAGCAAATACAGTCTCTGCCTTCAAGATGCTTACATTCTAAAAGGGAGAGATTATTTACACGGAAAAGAAAGACCCTAAGACACTTTTTCAATGCATAAAATGAAACAGAATTACAAAAAAACCTATATTGGAATATAGTTATCAAAATATTTTAAAGTAATTTTACAGAACTCAAACTAATAGTCCTTCATCTAGAGAATCTAAAACATTGCTGAAAACTAAAATTTTAAATTGTTCATTTTTGTAAGGCAACCTTTGTTTTGGATACCAGTATCTATCTCCTGGTTCTGCTTGTTTCATTTTTTGTCAGTTTATCAAAATCTTCAAAATTGTTTATTTTTACAAATTGATGTTATTGTGTAAATTGTTTTATTTTTTTCTTACTTCATTCTGCAACAGTTCATATAAGTCTTTTCCTGTCTTTCTGGAGGAAAAAAATCTATTTCCTCCTTTCTTTCAGCACATTCCCTAATTCAGCTATTCATCAATTGATATCCCTTTAGTTTCTTATTTTTTTTGTCTCCACAAAGAATGTAGTATACAAAACCAAGGAAGGTCCATACTTTAAGGTTTACTTATGTTGGTGGTTTTTATTTAAAAATTGTTGATATCCTTTTGCTTTTATATCATCTATATTTTCCATTATATTCCTTGCTTCTGTAATTTCTGAAAGCTATCCCCTAAAAGACAATATTAAAAAAGGAAGCAAAAGGGAAAAACTTTGGCTCACCTAAACAATCCTAAACTAAACAATACCATTTCTTAGCATTAAGAGTCAATTGTTTTGTTACTATTGTTTTTGTTTTGGGTTTTTTTTTTGCATTGATTGCATCATCTTTTCATATTTGTAATGGTGGCAGTATTGGTGCAAGGCAAGACTTTAGGAGTAACTGATAACTTATTTTAATTACTTTTAAGGCAAATAAAATTTTAATTAATCTGATTCTTCATTTTGTTCTAAATCATAAATACAGATCATCAATTACATTTCCAAATTTCCAGTCAAAAATATATACACCTTATACACATCATAGCAACAATTCTAAACATGATTAAAGATTATGGTATTCCTAAGATTAATAATAGGTATGTACAGTACATAAAGAAAAAAATTATATCTCAAACTCTTATTGTTCATCTCTCAGGGCCCCCCAAAGACATAATTCACTAATTCCCATTATCTTCTAAAAGACTATTTCCTGTTGGGGCACTAATGCATTGCTGTTAGTTATGAACTGGCTCAACCATTGTATTGAACAATTTGGAACTGCACCTAAAAGGCAACCAAACTATGCATACCACTTTATCTAGCAGTAACCCTACTAGGTCTGTATCCCAAAGTGATCATAAAAAGGGGGAAAGGACCTACATGTGCAAAAATATTTATAGTAGGCCTTTTTGTGGTGGCAAAATGTTGAAAATTGAGGGAATACTCCTCAATTGGGGAATGGTTGAACAACCTGAGGTATATGAATGTAATAGAATACTATTGTGCAGTGAGAAATGATGAACAGCCAGATTTCAAAAAAACCTGGGGAGGCTTATATGAACTGAAGCAAAATGAAAGGAGCAAACCAAGAAAACATTTTATACATTGCATGATCAACTATGAATGACTTAACTATTCTCAACAACAGTCATCCAAGACAAATACAAAGGACTCACAAAGGGAAATACTATTTCCAGATGAAGAACTGATGAACTTTGAATGAATATTGAAGCATACTTTTCCCACCTTATTCTCTTTTTTGTGTTTGTTTTTTCCTTGTGGCCTCTTCACAAGTGTGACTAATGTGTAAATATACATTCATATTAAATGTATAACCTATATCAAACTGATCATCAATTTCGGAAGAGGGAAGGGAAAAAATTTGAAACTCAAAACTCATGTAAAAAGTGAATGCTAAAAATTGTCTTGACATATAACTGAGGGAAAAGTACTGTTAGAATGACCAAAAGTAAATAAATAAAAAACTATTTCCTGTTTCTCTATATGATCATGGCTTATTATTCTGAAACTTGCATTAAGTCTGTCACAGTGCCTAGGAATGTTGCTTTTAAGGTTCATTGAGACACTCCAAATTATCATAGGGCTTATTCACACCTCTAAACAAGTCTTGGCCCAGAGTCTTTGTGCCAAATGGCAAACATCTTATGGTTCTGGTGTATTCACTAACATTTCTATTTATATCTGGTGCTATTTGCCAAGAGTAATTGAAACAAGGAATGGCAGCTATATGGGAAATTCATCTGTTTAGTAGCCTTGCCACCAAAATAAAATTCAACAGAACTGAGAAAATCAATGATAATGTCCCATATTAAGTAATAAGTAGGACATTTCCTTCCCTTTTAGTGAAACAAGATCATTGATTGTTGATTTCTCAACATTTATTTTTGTAATTTTTGTAAATTTATTTTTGCTAATTACAAAATGTGTACATCTCTCATAATATATTCTTGCTTTCCCCCCAAGGGTGGGATGAATGAGAGTTCTTTGAAAAAGTAGGTTATTTTGTAATTTCTGTATATAAAACTGTAGATTTGGAATCTCAGGGTTCATCTAATCTAAATCCCTTGTTTTATAAATAAGAAAACAGAGCCTCAGAGAATATAAATAACTTATACTGGGTCACATTGTTTGGAGGTGACATGGCTTGGATATTAAACCCAGGTTCCCTAATTCAAATGTCTTTAGCTTTTCCACAGTAGCTAATGCTTTGAATTGATGGCTATGAAAAACAAACAAACAATACTTTAGCTTCATGGACCAAAAAAAAAAAAGGTAGTGAAAAGCAATACTGTTCAATTCTTCCTTAGAAAGTGAGAATTATCTAAATAAGAACTTTGCCCAAATACCCTTGATTTCAATATAAATCCATGTTGTTGTTGAGGCATATCTGACTATTTGTGACCCCCTTTGGGATTTTCTTGGTAAAGATACTGAAGTGGCTTGCCATTTCCTTCTCTACTCATTTTATAGATGAGTAAACTGAGACAAATAGAAGTAAATGACTAGTCTGTCATCACACAGCTAATGTCTGTCTGAGGTCAGAACTGACTCCAGCACTCTATCCACTGTACTACCTAACTGCTCCTACAAATCAATAAACACCACTAATACATAAACTCAAATCTGCTTTTTAAGAAAAATTTCCTTTTAAATCTTCTTCTGAGACGAACTTACATTTCTATTGAGTTTTCCTGAAAAGCCATCAACTTTGCGCAGTATTATAGGAAACCTGGCCCTCCTATTTCATAGCTGCAAAGACAGGAGAAAACTAGAAACAAATCTATATAGGGATTTGTTTTCCTCCAGAAGTAGCTGCTTTGTGGGCGGCATTTATACTACTCTTTATCAGACTTCACAGGTGCCAACTGTGTACAAGCCACAAGAGGGAGGAAGTGTCAAGACTTGGGCTTTCATATTACATACAGTTTGCATTTTTATCAACATACCTCAACTGCTGTAACACTCTTAAAGATTAAAAAAAAATGCTCACCCCATCAGTAAGACATACAGAATTTCTATAAAAGCCTTGAACTTTTTGCAGCACTTTCCTATGAGCCACAAAAGAGTTTTACTGCATAAGGAGAGCAACTAAGGTAATTCAGGCTCGTTCTTTTGCCAGATTTCTTTCTGCTCTGTTAACAATCCATTCAAGCCTTCTAACTTGAGGTGAGGGACAATACAAGGCTGCTTTAGGTGTAATTGAATCACATTCTTTCATGCATGGACTTGATGGACATGGTGTAGGATTAATCTAGGTTCAGAATTTGCATTCAACAGGCAGTCTTACTGCTCAGAACCTTGATTTAAACAAGATATAAGAAAAGAGGAAACAGCATGAAAGTAATGTGCAATTAACAAGCATGGTGATCACCAAGACAATATAAGAAACAAAGAGACAACAGACAACATACATCATCACCACTCCAAGAAAACACCAACATCTGAATTCCAACAACTGGGAGAACCCAGGTCACAGCTATCCAGAGTCTCGAGTAGGATCCTGAGTTCTCAAAGTTCTTTTTTCACTAAGCAGCTTTTATAGACTGAGGACAAAGAAGGTACTACACTAAATACTCTCAGTTGAAGTGACCCTTGAGACAGAGCAACCCCACTGAGGTATAGAGATGCTCTATCACAAGAGGTCCATCAAAGAGTATATTTATTTATTCCTTTATAAGGATTTTATTTACTCCAAGAACTATCCAGGTTTCTTTTTTCCTTTACATAAATTGACCATGTGTTAAGGCACAAAAACTCATAAATAAGTACAAAGGTGTTAAGTATTCTTTACTGACCCCAGCAAAAGGAAAATTATAATCAATAAGAGAGAATTTGAAGAATAATTAAAACTTTGTTTAATCCTAAAAAAATCATAGATCTAAGAACATAGAAATATGGCAATTTTTTCAAAGTTCATTGTGGATTATTTAAAAGAATGTTATGTAGCAAATGTAATTAAAGATGTAAAGAATCAAATTACATTTTGTAACTTCATTAATCTTCCTTTGTAACCATTTGTATATTTTCTCAACTAGTACAATTTAAGCTCTAAGAAGGAAGAAAGCTTCTTGCTTCCATATCTACATCTTCAGTGCTTAGTACATTTCCCATCACATTGTAAGTACTTGACATTTTAAAAAAATTATTTATGATGTATCAAATTAAAATTATTCTCTAACCAGGTGGCTCCAGAGATAGAACAGTGGCTTTGGAATAAACAAGAGCTGGGTTCAAATCCCACCTCAGAAACTTAGCTGTATATCCTGGGACAAATCACTTAACCTCTCAAACTCAGTTTTCTTCAATATAAAATGGATGATAAATCTTCATGTGTGATATGACATATTAATCACTTATACTTATGGACAGTGTGCCAGATGTTAAAAATCCAAAGTCAAAAAGGAAACTATCACTGCCCTCAATGAGAAACAACAGGTATATTACATAAAATACATGCAAAATAATTTCAATGGGGCATCTAGTTGGCATAGTGGATAAAGGTGTTAGAATTGGAATAAACAAGACCTCAAATCCTGCTTCAGACACTTACCGGATGTTGTTCTTGGGTATATCACTTAATCTATCTAAGTTTCCTCAGCTGTAAAGTAGGAATAAAAACGGCACCTACCTCATGAGATTGTTGCAAATATCATGAAACAATATATGTAAAGTGTTTTGAAACTTTCAACCAGTAAATTCGTATTAAATTCAAAGACCTCAAAATTTTGTTCTACCCCTAAATCTCTAATTCCTATGAGAAGAAGATTTTCCCAGTAGGAGCTAGGGGAGGACCAAAGGCTACCAGAGAAGTAGTTTTATGTGGGAGCATAT
The DNA here is from genome assembly GCA_023553655.1 of Myrmecobius fasciatus. Lineage (NCBI taxonomy): Eukaryota > Metazoa > Chordata > Mammalia > Dasyuromorphia > Myrmecobiidae > Myrmecobius > Myrmecobius fasciatus. The sequence continues at coordinate 36,511 of JAJPUD010007681.1, forward strand.
TGATCCTGAAAAGAACAAAGACATTAAGACTTTAAGTCAAGAATTGCAAGTTGTCATGAGCAAATTTTTCCCCACTAAGGTGACTCATGAGCCCCAAGTTTAATAGTGAGAGAATGTGACCCAGGTTTACATGTGGAATATATTATTTATTCCTGAATTTGCTTTATAGTAAACTAACCAATAGGACAGCTAGATGACATGATTGATAAGAATGCAGGACTTGGAGTCAGCAAGACTCATCTTCCTAAATTCAAATCTGGCCTCAGATACTTAGTAGCTGTGTGATACTGAACAAGTAACAAAGTATTAAAGTCTTTTTTGCCTCGGTTCATATCTGTAAAAATGATCCAGAAAATGACTCTAATATCTTTGCCAAGAAAACCCCAAATAGGGTCACAAAAAGTTGGACATAACTGAAAAGTGAATGAATGACCACAAAATGATTAAGCACTTAACCACAAACTATAGTTTTGCCTATGATCATATAGTCAGTATGTGTCCAAGGAAGGACTTTAATCTTGTTCTTGCTAATTCTAAGGTCAGCCCTCTACTATACTCTGTTGCTCCTCTGTTTTTTAGTAATTAATAAATGAACAATAATAGGGTTGACCTGGAAGCTATACTTAAAATTCCAACCAACTCAGACTTGAACCTTGAATGCAAATAATGTCAACCTCAGCAAGGAAGTTATAGCCAATCCAAAGAATATCGTAATCCCTAACAATATACCAGTTGGATAAACATACCTAATAATTTACATGTACCATAGGAAATTCACATTTTGATTTTTTTTTTTTGTGAAACAAACACAAGAAATCCTAGTCATGCCATTACATTTTTTATGAAAGGTAATGTGAAAAGAACACTGGATGTAAGATGGGTAGAGTTAAGTTCAAACCTGTTTTCCTGGGTGCCTCAATAGCTTTGGGCAAATTATTTAATCTCTTTGTGCTTCAGATTTTCAACTACAAAATGAAGGAATGGGACAGAATGCCTTCTAAAATTCCTTCTAACTCCATATTTATGATCTTAAGATTTATGATCTAATTTTTGACCTATTTCTATGTTATATGGAATTATCATTCCAGTATGCCTAAATCTGAATTCAAGTTAAGATATTTTAATTTTTTTTTCATCCATGCTACAATGTTTTGGAAGCCTTAATGCTATGCACAAACATAAACTATACTAATAGTCTTGTATAAAGGCACTCCCCTGGGAAAAACAACTTGTTTTCATTTACTCTACATTACATAGTAAATGTCTCTGTTTTAAAGTAGATGAACCCTGACTTAATAGGTATAGTCAACTACAATATCATTAACTTCCTTAGACTGAAACTTTTTTGGAACAGTTAAGATGATTGGCTTTAAAGGCACATGCTAGAAAGGGCAGGATGCACATGGTAATGGGATGAGTGAAATTATGGTCATGTTTTGCTAAAAAAAAAAAAAAAAAAAACAAGATACTTGAGATTGTCTTTGGGACTAGGGTGGAAATTAACATGATGTAAAATGTCAGGATAGTTGGCAGATGCTGACTAGGAAGTTCTTAGGCAGCTGAGGATTTAAGCAAAATCAGCAAGATGACTATCTAAAGTCTAACATTTTCAATGTATTTGCATGATCACATTTCCAGTAGTAATAAGACATAAGAACTGGTTGGAAATTTGGATTCATTTTTTTGGAAGCTAACACTTCATATTTATAACAAAATGGCAGATAACTTTAACATTTTACTTTAATGTTAATGGAATAAATATTACCTCATTAAATACTGAATATAAGATGATGAATTTTTGTTTTTATGTAGTTTTTATTTTTTGATCTAGTAGAAACATAACATGGCAAATAAATTTGGGATCATAGATCATAGGGTTTAAAATTAGAAGGGATATTAGAGATCAGCAAGTGCAATTCTCTCATTTTTATAGATGAGAAAATTGGGGCTAAGAGGGTGGAAGGAATTTTGCCCAAGTCCACAAAGGTAGTGTGGGCAGAACTTGGACTCACTATAAATGCAATCGTAATTGCAATTCTAGTGTGGCATCACATTTTCTATTATGTGAAATACAAAGATATGTTTTTTCTTTCTTTTTTACCTAGGCTGTATGAGTAGATTGACAATTATGGTAGTATATTCCAGTAATGTTTGTTTGTTCAACATTCCTCTCTACTTGTCATTCCATTGATTACAGGGAAAACATAATTTATTACAGACAGAAATAGCAAAATTATTTTAATGTTAAATAATGTGCAAATTTTAGTTAAAACTTAAAAACTTATAAGCTTTTTCCTATAAAAATCCAATAGTATTCTAGACATTCCTTCATAATATTCTGAAATTCCCTAGCATGCATGTCTAAACTGGATTGTACCTTTCTTTTCAATTCTAATAATTTTAAAATAATTCTTGTTTGTATGGATTATAACCTCAAAAGTATATTTATGCTTTTATATCCAAATTAATTACTATGATCATCATTAACAAATGAGTACATAGATGCTTTTTGTTTGTTTGTTTTCTATATTACATGCTGCTCCCAATATGCATTTTATCTAGCCATAGCAATACGTTTCTATCTAATTCTCTTAACCCCAGCATTTAAAGTCTGGCAACTGTTATATTTAAATATTAGTTATTATGACACATAATTAAGTCCTCATATTCTGCACTAACTTCAAAATATTATATCTCAGAATATTTCTCTTGAAATAAAATTTTGATAACCTTAAAGCAGAAGATTGCTTTAGTGTATCTGTGACCAAACTTCTAGGGCAGAATTTTTAAAACATCTGCATTTTCTTTCTCATGTATGCCTTCTTTAATTCCCTATACTGGGTCTTCAATTGCCCTGAAGTCAGAGGGCTCCTACTAGTGGTCAATTATTAGATAGTTTCCCAAGAACAAACCAACATTTCTTTGTATTTATTTAAAAGCCATAGCCCTTGCTATTTCAACTAAATCAATTTCCTCCACAAAAGCTTTAATAATCCACATAATGGGATAATCACATGCTAAAGTGTTATTCAAGGTCACTTCTCCAAGTTTGGGAGGTTCCATAATAATTGGTTACTAAAGGAATTTTTTTAATGATTTTTAAGTCCACCATGATATCATCTTTTGTTCTTAAGACAAAGAGTGACATTTGAAGTCCCTCTCATGTTTATTCAAAACACCACAAGTCCAAGGCAGAGAGTACTAAAATTTATATTATATATATATAGCAGGTTTTACAAAAATGTAATCAATATTAGGTTGTTGCTATTATTGTTTTATCAACCTTTTACACCAACAGTAAACCTGTCACTTACATAGGTAGTAAAAAGAAATGAAATCTCTATTTTTTTAAATGTTTATCAAATATATGCTGTTAACCAATATAGATGAATGATGCAAATTATTTGATTAAATGATTAAATTTGTCTTTAATAATAAGCAACAATTATGATTTATGAGAAGTGGATACATCAGCATATCACCTATGATCTATATAAAATCAATTGAGAACTTGACATATCTTTTTATCTCCACAAAACCATTATTAGCAATTGATGATCAATATTGGTTTGTACTAGATTGACCATTTACATTTCTTATTGTAATGTCATGGTCTTCTTCTAGAATGAACAACAAACAACAATCTCTGTGAGTAAGAATAGGAGCTGCCCCATCGGGGACCCAACTGGAACTGACCAGTTGGGCAATACAGCCCCTCTTTTTTTTTCTCTTCTCTCCTCTCCCCTCTTCTCCTCTCATTTCCTCTCCCTTCCTTTTTTTTCCCCTCCCCTCCTCTTCCCTTCCCAATCCTCCTTTTCCCTTCCCTCCTCTCCTCTCCCATCTCTCTTTTCCTCTCAAGATATTTTGGGATTAACGGTCTAGATTTCTTTCTTAACACAATGTCTTAAACCCAAATCACTCTAGCTCTCATTGATTGGCCAACAATATGTTCCCAACCAAGCCCTATGTGGTCATTGTTTGAGCCTTGATTGGCTCAGAGTGAATATAATTTGTTTCTATTTTTACCAGAAACTCTGAAGGTCTTCCTCTCCCAGATTGTTAATTATCTTGGATTATCATTTTTTTTGACTCAGTAAAAGAGATCCTTCTCTGCTTTATTTCTTATCTAGTTTCAATCACTGATTGAGCATAGCCTTAGTCACACTGAGACTTGTTAAAGACCTAAGTTTATAAAAGCCAAGATCGCCCACTGCTACAAGAACCATTTCCATTTCTATTTCCAGGGCCATTGTCCTTATCTACATCTTGCCACTGAACCCAGATAACTCCTGGGGAGAAAGTGAGGGTTTTCCTCTCTCATTTAAATCTCAGTGTCATAGCAAACAACAGCAACAACAATAATCCTGACTTTAAGACCAACTATATATTTTTTCTTATTTAAGTCATTGCTTCTATTTGGCTTGACTTTTTTCTCTGTGTATATTATTTTAATCATTTGATTTTTATCATTTGATTTTTCGCTTCATATTCCATTTATCTTAATCCCTTTCATTTTAGTACTTAATTTTTGTGTAGTCTGATATTTTCCCAGTTCTCATCTTTTGGTTTTCATATTGGATGGAAATTATTTTCTTAACTTTTTATCTAGAATATTATCTAGAAGATTTTAGTATGAAGCATACCCTTTGAAAGGTACAATAGTCTATTAGAAAGGTCCTGGGACTTAGAATACAGGATCTAGTCTCAACCCTGATGGCTAGCTATGCAAATGAGACAAATCACTTACCCCTTAATGATACAATGTTTTCTTATTTAAATGGGGATAGATATGATTATTGTCAGAGTAAGGAGATTATAGACATGAGAGCACTAGAAAAATGTAAGGTGTTGAGATTAATTGCCATTGTAAAGATTCCCTAAACACAAACTAAAGGACTTGTAACATCTGCCAATTGACACAGAAGGAAACATTAAATTTTGTTTAAAAAAAAAAAAAGGAATTCCACACATTATAGAATATAGCCTGATCTGTCTATTTGAAGAACTGATAAAAAGAACAGGGACCAGAAGGGAGCTGCCTTGAGTGTATGGAGAATATTGTTCTGTTATACTCTCTTCAAGAGTTCTGTTTTCTCTGAATTTTGGTTTTTCAAAAGTCATTTCTGGGATCCAGCAAAAATTTGTGGGCTCAAGTATTGTATATATCTAACACTGAACAATTTTACTTCCCCAAATGAAAATCCCACTATGTAATTTCATTTAAAAAGAAACTGAAATAATTTTTCAGAATGTGTGTATGTGTGGTGTGTATATACTATGGTGTTAACAAAATAAAAAACAGAAAAAAATATTTTGAAAATAATTTAGTTTTCAGTAGTTTACAATAATTTCCCACAAATCTCCTGAGCCATAACATTTGACTCAATTCCTCTTTTTGGTAGTTCTCATTTTCAAAATTGTATTGCTTTATATGAATCAGTTTTAACCACAAAAGCATTTTAATATGATAGAAATAATAGAGAATCTTATATTCCCTAGAAGGGAATGCATCCAAATCAAAATATGAGTGAATATATTTAGAAATCAGCTTCTATTATGAAAAGAAGTGAATGATTTCATGCTATTTTTTTCCTTCATTGGATGTGGTGACATGAGATTTTTATGCTGATTCCCATGGAGCAAACAAGGAAAAGAGAAGCACAGAGTTCCTAATTCATCCACTATCTTCATTTCTCATGACTAATTTTTGTTTCATTGCGCAACTAAGTCATCCTGAAAAACAAAAACATTGGCAAATTTCATTGAATAAGACCATAACATTTTGCAGAAAATCAACTTTGAAAGTAAAACTTTTTCATTGTCTCCAAGTCAACCTTATTCAATGTGTTGCAGAAATATTTTGGTAGATGTGTTTCTTGTAAATACTGAAGAAAGATAACCTGTGAAATGATATTTTAAAACATATTTATGCTGCTAAATATTCCCTAAATTCTGGTACAACAAATAGTTGTCCAAAATCTTTAACACTGGAATTAGATTAACAAAAATTATAATGGCAATAATACTAATTTACATATATATATAGTGATTGATGGTTACAGAGTCCTCCATAAAATTTCTGCTTTGATGACTAATGTGCTATTAGGGTTATATTTATTTTATATAACAATCCATTTAGAATTCCAAACAATATAATATCATGACCACATTTTAAAGGTAAGTTCTTAGAATGTTAAGAGTTGAAAGGGACTTTAAAGATTATCATTAATATTTGACAGCTGTAGATACATTTATAGGTATATGATTCCAATTGTTCTTTCTTATATATTATATAGGTATGTACATCAGGGATGTGTGTGCCTCTGTGTGTGTGTGTGTGTGTATGTGTCTGTGTATATGAGAGAGAAAAAGAAGAGACAGAGATAGAGAGAGAGAGAAGATGCCCTTCTTGGCAGTCTGGTGAAGCTCATGGATCCCTACTCAGAATGTTTTTAAACGTACAAGAAATACAAAGGATTATAAAAGAAACCAACTGTATTGAATTGTAGTTTTGGTAATTGTAAATATATTATACATATATACATATATAAGAAACTATTTGAATAAGCCAAAATTTCTGATAGTTCTCTTCAAGTTGGAAACACTATTTGAGTCCAGGTATCACAAATGCAAGATAAAGAACCTTTGATATAGATACTTATGACAAATCCCTAATTGAGTTGATAAGGTTACAGGAAAGTTTATCTCTATTGTGGCTATTAATATATTCACTGGCACTTTGTTGAATGGATTTTATATATCAGCTTAATTTTCAGCTATTGAGGACAAACTGATTGATTTGGGCCGTTGTGTTCGAATTGGTGATGATTTTGGATTTGGATTATAACAGGTCTAAATCCTCCCTTCTCCTTCAAGAAAACTGGATCCCAGAATTCTCCAGGAAGTCAATGGTGTTCAATTAATATTCTGTCTTCCTTAGGATACCAGGATTCATAAACTCTCACTATTTGGTCATATTATTCCTTTTCTGGGCACTTATGTTTGAGATAAACAGGGTGAAGTGATTTGCCCAGGGTCACATAGCTAGTGTCTAATGCTGAATTTGAATCTAGCTCTTTTTGACCCTAGGTCTAGCACTCTATTGCATTACCAAGCTATTCCAATAAGTGGAATGTGAGAGGTGTTGAAGAAGGCTGCCATCTCTGACTTGACCTTTTTCAGAGCTGCTCATTCATCTTTGTTTTCGTCCTGGCACTCAACTTTGACTTTTGGTTCTAAGAAGTTCTAACATAGATAATGACTAAACCCTGGGTCTGGGCAGAGGAACTAAACCAGGTTCAAGGTATAGATGGTCTTGGTAAAGTGCAAAAGTATCTACTCCAAGTGTATGAAGACTTCCCCTAGAAAAATGAGCAGATGAAAACGATTTGTTCCAGTGACTATCAAGGTGCCTGAAGCAAGCATTTGTAAAGTGTTTAGAGCTACATCCCAGGCCATTCCCAGGTCCAAAACAAAGCAGTGAAAGCTTTAACATCTATCAGAAGTTAGGCCTAAGTGGTCACTCTATTTTCAACCCAAGTGAGATAGGTAGACCCAAAAAAGAATTTTCAGAGAGGTTTCCAATATTTTAAGTAAAGTTTTTTATATTATGTATGCAGCAGTATAGCAGTATTCCTGCCCATTTTTATATTTTCATTTTGCTACATGACACCTTCATTTCCCTTGATAATGCACTTCCTCAATGATATATCTCTTGCAATATTTCTTGCACATAGTTCATCATTAAACATTTGTTGTGGTCTATTTGTTCCCATAATGCATTACTCCAAAACCTTCTGGCTACCTAAAACTCTGACACTTTAGAGACTATTATATTATCATGATCCAGGATCCCTAAACATACAGCATGACTAAGGGAACATTTGTGTGAAAATGATTTTTTTGTGTGTGCCAGGAAACAGTTTGATATCACTGAAACAACTATACATTTTCCCAAATGCAATCCATTCTACTGTTTTTCTCCTATTGAATTCTGGGCCCAAGCCATTGTCCATTTTCAGTGCATGTTCCAGATCAATATACTGATCTATTAACTCAATGAAATGGTCTTCCAATTTGGAAAGTCTGGACAATGTGTGTTTTTCATCAATTTAAGTTTTTTTAATGAATAATTAGATTGAATGCCTTTTGGTAATTATGGATCTCACTAAGTTTTGTAATATTTGAAGGTAAATGAAATTAGCACAATATCATCTATAAACAGGAACATCTGGTAGAGCTTACCATCTAAATAGAGGTAAGCACTTGTCATCACCTATGAAGTTCCTTAAATGCCCCATGGTTTTCAATCTAGTTGCCTGCAGCAGAGACTATGCTGCTCATTCTGGTATGAAATGGACACCCAGGGAGTTCCTACTGGCCTTGAACACAATGGTTATGGCACAGTTTTAATACATTTTTGCTATTTCCTTCTGCTGTTTTCCTTCCTTGGGAAAGGAAAATATCACCACTTCCTCTGCTTCAAATCAGAAGTCTATTGGACTTCTGATCAGTTCAAGGAACAGGAAGGTCTTTCTCTAAAGTCATAATACTTAGACTTTGAAAATATCTCTAAATTTTTCACTTAATGATTGATTTCATTGTACTCTCTATATCCTAGTGATTCTGAACTGCTATATATTATCATCCAAACCCCCTTCCTAGTTATTTCCCAAACTTACAACCAGATTCTTTATTCCATAGCCCTCAATCCAATTATCCCAAACTTCCAATCAAATACTACCTACCCACTCTCCCCAATATGATCTCTGGAATGTCTTCCCCATAGGCAACAAACTTGTTTTCAATATGATTTATTTTATTTTCCATTCTTTCATCTTCTGATTGTCATTGAAACCTAACTCCTTCCTAATGACACAACCTCCTTCATACTTTTTAAAGTATGGACTGCACTTTCCCTCATTCCACTTGACTCATTGGTAAAGTAGCGGATTAAAAACTTCTTGCTCCCTAAGGACACTTCCAGGTTCTTTCTTTACCACCATTCCTCAATAATTTCTCCTTCTTTGAGATATGTATAGTCTACATCTACCCCTTCTTCTTCCTTGCCATCAATCAAAATCCTAGTAGCCATTATCTATGAACATCCAGGAAACTCATCTTCTTCCCTCAATTGGTTTACTACCTGGCTTGTAAACTTTCTCCTCTCCAACTTCTTTTTCATAATTATTGATGCTCTCTCAAACAGATTAATTTTTCAGTTCCTCAACATTTTCATTTTTCATGCCTCACTCTTCCATCCCACCTTAGTCACTCATAAAGATGATCAGACTTTCAATTTTGCCATCACCCTCAATGCATTACCTCCATGTTCAGGTCTCCAAAGTGACATTTTATGGTCACAATCTATTTTCACCTTTACCTTTTCTTTCCAATACGAAACCCTCCTCTGAGTCCATACCATGTCCTCAAATCCCTTGACTCCTTATTTCTCTTGTAGGACATCACCTCTTGACCCCTTGATGAACTAATTCAAATCTACATTGTCCTCTTCTTTTAAGTCCCTTTCCCTTATGAATTGTGCTATGCCAAACCTTAACCTTGGATCCCTTTTACCATCCATTGTCTTCACTTCTACACATGTCCTAATGAACAAAAGTGAAGAAAAAAATCACACAACTCTTCTGATTGGGTTCACTATACATTTATGTAATACCAGTCCCTCAGTGTTGCTGGGAAATCTTTCTATACCTTCTTTATTAGCTCTCTATACCACTCTCCATAGCCATTATTCCAAACCTTTTAATCCTTCCTCAAACCTCCTATAAACTCCCCTCTGCATTTACTAGCTGACATTTTCTCATGATTCACAAAAAATTGAATATTTAACCATGAGCTCTCTCTTCTCACTTTCTCCTCAACTTATATTATTCAAATATCTTCTATTACTTTCTCCTTTACCTCTGAAGATGCCTCTTCTTTATCAAGGCAAATTCCTCTCCTGGAAAAAATGATTCCATTCCAGCCTGTCTCTATACCTTTTTATTGACTGGTTTCCTACTGCCTACAAACATGTCCATGTATTCCTCATTCTCAAAAATCCCTCCCTAGATTCTTCCATCCTCACTGTCATTCCATATCTCTTTCCATGTCTTGTAACTAAATTCCTTGAGAAAACATCTACAATAGATGCCCCTATCTCCTCTCCTCCTGTGCTCTTCTTAACTCTCTCTCCAACATTCAACAGAATCTCTTCTGTCCAAACTTATCGATGATCTCTCATTTGTAAACCAGGTGGCCTTTACTCAACCTTCACCTTTATTGATCTTTCTTTAGTTTTTGATGCTGTCAATCAACCTCTTTTCCTTGATATACTCCTTTTCTCGAAGTTTTTGGGACACCATACTATATTGGTTCTTTTCCTACATACATATACTTTTCATTCTTTTTTTTCTGACCCCTCATCCAGGTCATGTTACAACTACTAACTGAATTGAGTCTTCTTTTCTTCATTCCCTCTTGCTGATCTTATCCCATGGATTCAAATGTCATTTGTATTCTAATTATTCTCAAATCTCCTTATCCAGCCTTAACCTTCTGCTGTCTTATATATTTAACTATCTTTTAAACATCTCGAACTGTATATCCAGTAGACATTTTAAACTCAACATGTCCAAAACTGAACTCATTATTTTTCCCTACAAGCTCTCTTCTTCTGCTAACATCTCTTTTACTACCTGGGGCACAACCATCCTCCCAATATCCCACACAGCAACCTATGTGCCATTCTTGACCCCTATGTCTCAACCCTGACTTCCAATCTGTGGCCAAAGTATGATGATCTCACCTTTTCAATATCTTTAAAATAAGCCTATCTTGTCAAATAAGCCTATTACTACCAAAATTATATGTTCCTATGCTATTATAATAGCCTGCTAGTGAGTCTTCCTGCCTCAAATCTCTCCTTACTTCAATCCATTCTCCATTCAGCTACCAAAGTGATTTTCCTAAAACAGAATTTCAGTCATGTGTTTTTCCTATTGAATACATTTCAGTGGGCCCCATCACCTCCAGGATCAAACACAGTCATCTATTTGACATTCAAACTCTTTCATAACATAACCCCTTACCTTTCCAGTATTCTTATAGCTTATACCTTCTCTTCATCTTCCCTCTTTGATCTAGTGATATGACCTTTCTTCACTCTTCCTGAAACATGACACTCCATCTCCCAGTTCCTCACATTATTTCTAACTATCCCTAAACTGAAATTTGCTTTCTCTTCAATACCATCTCCTGGATTTCCTGATCTTTTCAAGTCTCAATTGAAGTTCCAACTATTCTGAATCTCCCTTAATTATACTGCCTTCCCAAAACTGGTTATTTCTATCTTGTCCTACATATAATTTGTGAATACTTGTTAGCATGTTCTCTCCCCAGTTACACTGTGAGCTCCTTAAAAGCAGGGGCTTTCTTTTGCCTTTCTTTTTATCTCCAGCATTGTAATTTGACTTGCTAACATTTTAGTTCTGAACAGCCTTCTTAGAACTTGTCTCATTTAAGGCTCACAACAAAATCTGGTGAAGTAGGGAAATAGGGATCTATTTCATCTGTCTCTGAACAAATAAAAAAACCAAGACACAGAAAAATTCAAAAATTTTCTCAAGGATGACATATTACTAGATTAAAAGACCATAACTTGGGTCCCTTGATTCATAATATTGATTTCATGCCATTGCATCAAATAAATTAATTGTTTTGATCAGAAGCTCTAGAATGGAATAGAGGGGAAATTTAGAGTAAAATTAATTTCAACATTAAGAAATCACTAATATGGGAGCCAAGATGGTGGAGTGAGCAACTCTCTGTGTCTTCCTCTGACCTTCTCTCAAGTCAATAGTAAAATAAGCCTCTGAACTGATCTTTAAGTCAATGAACCCAGAAATATTTGGACTAAGAAATTCTCCTTGCTGAAGTTACCTTTGAAGAACTTCATAAAGGTCTGTTTCAGTCAGGCACAGGGGGTGAGCAGTGGGAGTGAGCAATTTGCCCTGCATCCAGGAGAGATAGGAAACTGGGCAGGGCTCAGCATGGCAGAAACTCAAAACAGCTGGTGAGAGTTTCTGAGGCACTCGGGACACTCTGCCTTGATTGCAGGCAGGTGCTCTGGCAGAACTACCTTTTATAAAAGGCAATTTATAATCCATTGCAAACTCATGGTCCTACCCCAACCAACACCAGAAGTTAATTACTGGAATTGCCCCAGGACAAACTACCGCAGCTAGCCGCCACTTCCCTGCTTTGCAAAGACCCCAAGCTTTTAAAAAAATAAATAAATAAATAATGAGTAAGAGGCAGAAGAGAGCTCTTACCATAGACAGCTTTTATGGAGAGAAAGAAAGGCAGACCCCAGATCCTGAAGTACCTGTAGACAAAGTAAATCCAGGGGAAGTCATCAAGGGAGATATAACCTGGTCCCCTTTTCAAAAAGCCTTTCTGGAAGATTGCATAAAGAATCTCAAAAAAGAGCTGGATGATAAATGGGAAAATAAACTGAGTTCAGTGCAAGAAGGATATAATACCCTGCAAAAGAGATATGAAAAAGACACCAATTTACTGAAAAACAAAATTGGTGAATTGGAAATAGACAATAAGGCACTGAAAAATGAAATTAGTGAAGTGAAAAAAGAGTGCAATGAACAAATTGGCCAGTTACAAAAGGAGCTTAAAAAGGTAACTGAAGAAAACAACACTTTAAAAATAAGAATTGAACAAATGCAAGTGAATGACTCAATAAGACTTCAAGAATCAGTCAAACAAAATCAAAAAAAATGAAAAAATAGAAGAAAATATGAAATATCTCCTAGGAAAAACAACTGACTTGGAAAACAGATCTAGGAGAGACAATCTAAGGAGTATTGGACTTCCTGAAAGCCATGATGAAAAAAAGAATCTAAACATTATCTTCCAGGAAATCCTGAAAGAAAACTGCCCTGAGGTGGTAGAATCAGAAGGCAAAATCACCATTGAAAGAATTCGCTAATCACCATTGAAAGAATTCACTGATCACCTCCTGAAAAAGACCCCAAAATTAAGACCCCAAGGAATATTGTGGCTAAATTTCAGGACTATCACACCAAGGAAAAGATTCTGCTAGCAGCTAGAAAGAAACAATTCAAATACCGAGGATCTATAATTAGAATCACACATGATCTGTCAGCCTCTACATTGAAGGATGGAAGGGCCTGGAACCAGATATTCCGAAAGGCAAAGGAACTCGGATTACAGCCAAGAATAGCCTATCCAGCTAGAATGAGCATTATCCTCCAGGAAAGAAGATGGTCATTTAATGATATAGGTGAATTTCACCTATTTCTAATGAAAAGACCAGATCTGAACAAAAAGTTCCACCTCCAAACACAGAACTCAAAAGAAGCATTAAAAAAAAAGGTAAAAAGGAAAGGACTCTTGAGAACTTTATTTCTACTAGGGGGATACTTAAAGATTGGGGGTATAATTAGATATTACTTCGATAATATGAAAAAGAAAACTAGAGGGGGGAAAGGTTATCATACTGGGGGAAAGAGGGAAAATGTGGTAAAATAAGATTTAAAAAAAGGAGGTAAAAATAAGGTAAAATCTCATGAAGAGGCAAAGAAAACCTAATATAATTGAGAGAAAGAAGGGAGGGAGATGACCATTGTGTAAATCTTACTCTTATCAGATTGGACTCTAAAAGTGTATATCAGACACTTGATTTCACAGAGAAACTTGTCCAGTGCAAGATGGAAGTGGGAGGGAAAAGAGGGAAAGAAAGGGATAAACTAATAGAAGGGAAAATAGAAGAATCAGAGGAAAGGAGTAAAAAAAAGGGGGAGGGGATCTAAAGGGTGAAGCTTTGCTTGGGGGAGGGGGTCATCAAAAGCAAAGCACTAAGGAGGGGGGAAGGGAGAAAGGGGAAAGGAAAGGGAAAAACATAATGGGTAAATAAGATGGCAGGAAATACAGAATTAGTTATTCTAACTATGAATGTGAATGGGATGAACTCTCCCATAAAGCAGAAGTGGATATCAGACTGGATTAAAAACCAGAATCCCACAATATGTTGTCTACAAGAAACACATCTAAAACATAGTGACACATATAGGATGAAGGTAAAAGGCTGGAGCAGAACCTATTATGCTTCAGGTGAACAAAAAAAAGCAGGGGTAGCAATCCTTATCTCAGATCAAGTAAAACCCAAGATAGATCTAATCAAAAGAGATAAGGAAGGAAACTATATTTTATTAAAAGATACCATAGATAATATAGCAATATCAATACTAAATATATATGCACCAAGTGCGATAGCATCCAAATTCCTAGGGAAGAAATTAAGAGAGATGCAAGAAGAAATAGACAGCCAAACTATACTAGTAGGGGATCTCAACCATGGTCTCTCAGAATTAGATAAATCAAACCACAAAATAAATAAGAAAGAAACTAGGGAGGTAAACCAATTGTTAGAAAAGTTAGGTATGATAGACCTTTGGAGAAAATTGAATGGAGACAGTAGGGAGTTTACTTTTTTCTCAGTGGTCCATGGAACTTATACAAAAATTGACCATGTATTAGGGCATAAAAACCTCAAAATCAAATGCAGAAAGGCAGAAATAGTAAATTCATCTTTCTCAGATCATGATGCAATAAAAATCACATGCAATATAAGGCCAGGAGAATATAGACCAAAAGTTAATTGGAAATTAAATAATCTAATCCTGAAAAATGAATGGGTGAAAGAGCAAATCATAGACATAATCAGTAATTTCATTCAGGAGAATGACAATAATGAGACAACATACCAAAATTTGTGGGATACGGCCAAAGCGGTTATAAGGGGCAATTTTATATCTCTAGATGCTTACTTGCATAAAATAGAAAAAGAAAAGATCAACGAATTGGGCTCATTATTAAAATAAACGAAAAAAAAGAACAAATTAAAAACCCTCAATTAAATACCAAATTGGAAATTCTAAAAGTAAAAGGAGAAATTAATAAAATTGAAAATAAGAAAACTGTTGATTTAATAAATAAAACTAGGAGTTGGTTTTATGCAAACACCAACAAAATAGATAAGCCTTTAGTTAATTTGATAAGAAAAAGGAAAGAGGAAAATCAAATTGTTAGTCTCAAGAATGATAAGGGAGAACTTTCCTCTAATGAAGAGGAAATTAGAGTAATAATTAGGAGTTACTTTGCCCAACTTTATGCCAGTAAGTTTGATAATCTAAGTGAAATGGAGGAATATCTACAAAAATATAGATTGTCCAGGTTAACAGGAGAGGAAATAAATTATTTAAATAGCCTCATATTAGAAAAAGAAATAGAACAAGCTATTAACCAACTCCCTAAGAAAAAATCTCCAGGGCCAGATGGATTTACATGTGAATTCTACCAAACATTCAAAGAACAATTAATTCCAATACTATACAAACTATTTGAAAAAATAGGGACAGAAGGTATACTACCAAATTCCTTCTATGAGACCGATATGGTACTGATAGCTAAACCAGGTAGGGTGAAAACAGAGAAAGAAAACTATAGACCAATTTCCCTAATGAATATTGATGCAAAAATCTTAAATAAGATATTAGCAATGAGATTATAGAAAGTCATCCCCAGGATAGTACACTATGACCAAGTAGGATTTATACCAGGGATGCAGGGCTGGTTCACTATTAGGAAAACTATCAGCATAATTAATTATATTAATAACCAAACTAACAAAAACCATATGGTTATCTCAATAGATGCAGAAAAAGCATTTGATAAAATCCAACACCCATTCCTACTAAAAACACTAGAGAGTATAGGAATAAATGGGCTCTTCCTTAAAATGATTAGTAGCATCTACTTAAAACCACCAGCAAGCATTGTATGTAATGGAGACAAACTAGAACCATTCCCAATAAGATCAGGAGTGAAACAAGGCTGCCCACTGAAACCATTACTATTTAATATTGTATTAGAAATGTTAGCTTTGGCAATAAGAGAAGAAAAAGAGATAAAAGGAATTAGAGTAGGTAATGAAGAAACCAAATTATCACTCTTTGCCAATGACATGATGGTATATTTAGAGAACCCTAGAGACTCAACTAAAAAACTACTAGAAACAATTCACAACTTTGGCAAAGTTGCAGGATTCAAAATAAACCCACATAAATCATCAGCATTTTTATATATTACCAATAAAGTTCGGCAGCAAGAGATACAAAAAGAAATTCCATTCCAAATAACGGATGATAGTATAAAATATTTGGGAATCTATCTGCCAAGGAAAAGTCAGAAACTATATGAACTAAACTACAAAACACTTTCCACACAAATAAAATCACACCTAGTCAAAAAAGCATTAAGCGCTCATGGGTAGGCCGAGCAAATATAAAAGTGACAATACTACCCAAACTAATCTACTTATTTAGTGCCATACCAATCAAACTCCCAAGAAATTATTTTACAGATCTAGAAAAAATAGTAGCAAAGTTCATTTGAAAGAACAAAAGGTCAAGGATTTCAAGGGAATTAATGAAAAAAAAAAAAGGCAGATGAAGGTGGCCTTGCTGTACCACATCTAAAACTATATTATAAAGCAGCGGTTATCAAAACCATTTGGTACTGGCTGAGAAATAGAGCAGTCGATCAATGTCATAGGATAGGATATCAGGACAATCTAGGTAATAACTTTAGCAATTTAGTGTTTGATAAACCCAAAGACCCCAGCTTTTGGGATAAGTACTCACTATTCGGCAAAAACTGCTGGGAAAATTGGAAACTAGTGTGCAAGAAATTAGGGCTTGACCCATACCTAACACCACATACCAAGATAAGATCTAAATGGGTTCATGATCTAGATAGAAAGAGTGATATTGTAAGCAAATTAGAGGAACATAGTATAGTTTACCTCTCAGGTCTGTGGAGAAGGAATAAATTTATGTCCAAAGAAGATCTGGAACTCTTAATTGAACACCAAATAGATAATTTTGATTATATTAAGCTAAAAATTTCTGTACAAACAAAACTAATGCAGACAAGATTAGGAGGGAAACATCAAATTGGGAAATCATCTTTATATTTAATGCTTCTGATGAAGGCCTCATTTCTAAAATATATAGAGAATTGTCTCATATTTATAAGAATCCAAGCCAAAATGGTGAAGGGATATGAGCAGACAATTTTCAGATGATGAAATTAAAACCATTTCTAGTCATATGAAAAGTTGCTCCAAATCACTATTGATCAGAGAAATGAAAATTAAGACAACTCTGAGGTACCACTACACACCTGTCAGATTGGCTAAAATGACAGGAAAAGATAACGATGAATGCTGGAGGGGATGTGGGAAAGCTGGGACTCTAATACATTGTTGGTGGAACTGTGAACAGATCCAACCATTCTGGAGAGCAATTTGGAGTTATGCTCAAAAAGTTATCAAACTGTACATACCCTTTGACCCAGCAGTGTTTCTATTGGGCTTATATCCCAAAGAGATCTTAGAGGAGGGAAAGGGCCCCACATGTGCAAGAATGTTTGTGGCAGCCCTTTTTGTACTGGCTAGAAACTGGAAACTGAGTGGATGTCCATGAATTGGAGAGTGGCTGAATAAATTGTGGTATATGAATGTTATGGAATATTATTGCTCTGTAAGAAACGACCAGCAGGATGATTCCAGAGAGGCCTGGAGAGACTTGCATGCACTAAGGCTGAGTGAAATGAGCAGAACCAGGAGATCATTATACACGGCAACAACAATATTATATGATGATCACCTCTGATGGACATGGCTCTCTGCAACACAGAATTGTCTCAAACCAGTTCCAATTGTTCAGTGAAGAAAGCCATATACATCCAGAGAGAGGGATATGAAATGTGGACTACAACATAACATTTTCATGCTCTTTATTGATGTTTGCTTACAGTGTGTTTCCTTTCTCTGACTTTTTTTTTCTTGTAGATAGGATTTTTCTTGCACAACAACTTGTCAAGTATTTTATCATTATTAACATGTAATGGACTTCCTGCCATCTAGGGGAGGGGTGGGGACTGGGGGTAAAATTTGTAACGGAAAGCTTTGTAAAGATGAATGCTGAGGAACTACCCATACATATGTTATGCAAATAAAAAGCTTTAATTAAAAAAAAAAGAAATCACTAATATGCATTTTTATTTCTTCCTAAAATTTATGTCCTAACTCATAGATATAACATGGATTTCTGCTTTAATCTTGGCAAGTGCATTTCTATGTGATATATACATAAAATGTATATGCATGTAGGTGTATTTACACTCACATGCACATATATATGTTTATTTATATGTATTACATATATGTGAGAATATTTGTGTTTATATATATATATCCATTCTAAAGGACAATATTTTACAGAAAGATCTGAAAAAAGGGAGAAAAAAGCTTATTCTGCATATAACATCAGAATTACAGTAACAACATCTACTCTCCATAAAGTTACAAAGTTACTCACATTCTTATGTGTATAGATAAAGTTCGGCAGCAAGAGATACAAAAAGAAATTCCATTCCAAATAATGGATGATAGTATAAAATATTTGGGAATCTATCTGCCAAGGAAAAGTCAGAAACTATATGAACTAAACTACAAAACACTTTCCACACAAATAAAATCACACCTAGTCAGTTGGATAAACATTAAGTGCTCATGGGTAGGCCGAGCAATTGCTCCTTAGATTAAAAAAAAAAAAATGACATGACCCAGAGGAAGCAGACAATACTAGTGACCATTAGTCAGACTTCCTTTTAGAATCTATCCAATGAAAAGGCTTGGGTCTTTTACTATTTAATCCCTTTCTTGTTTCTAGCTTGTCAGATCCACAAGCACATGTTGGGAGCTGAGATATCTCCCAGGTATGCTTGGGCCTCTCCCTGCAGTGACTAAATAAATGCTTTCTCTTGTACCTGAAGATGTCTCTGATTAGTTAATTTGGGAAAGGAGGTCTTGTACCCATCCCACAAAATGCTGACATCTAGTGAGTCTACTCAACATCATGACTGTTGTCTCCCCAAATCATAACTTATCTCATACTCCTTCTTTGGCTCATGCCACTGTACTATGTACTTCTCCTCAGGCCACACTCACATAAAGAATCTAAGTTGCTATAATGCCCTGTCACAGGATCCATCTTGCCTCTGCCAATCCCTTCTCCTGACATAGCAACACTCTGTTTCCTTGTCTCTCTAGCCCAGCTTACTTGTTTTGGTCTCACAAAATATTAATAGTTATAGCTCTGATTTACAAAAATTCCCAGAGATGGGAAATGCTAGTTTAAGAATTTCATATTGTATCCTGGAACCAAAAGAGTCACTAAAAGCAAAGATAATAGTTATGTAATAGTTACTGTAAGCATATCATCAGGCTATCATGGTGTTTTCATTGTAAATTCACAAGCTGAAGATAGGCTGTGAATGAGATAATATCTTTGGGTGGAATCCCACTCTTTGGAGACATCAGCTTGCAAATTCTTTTCCTGGAAGATTTTTAAGTTCACATAGTCATAAGTCCTAAATGGAGCCACTAAGAATGCTTAAAGATGCCATTTGAGTTCAGTATCAATGTATTCAGGGAATGAATTATATTCAAATAAATCATATGAAATGGAAGAAACTTCTATCATGGAATACTGGTGGGTTGCCATGATAAAAACTAACTTCATGCTGTGAGGAAAAAGGTTTCTCAGTGTCTCAGAGACTATGGTGGTTGTTTCCATGCCTGGGGCAATGCTAAATTGCTTCTGAATCCTAAAAAGAAAAACTGATTCTTTTGCTTATAATGCTATGGAAGGAAAACATTCAGTTGCTAAGTATATCTCAAGGTATGACAAGATGTTACTGTGGGAATATGTCTGATATAAATCTGCTTCTTCTCTGGCATTAATACATTGAAATATTAATACCATGTGAGTTTAAAGGCTTTATATCTGAGCTTCCAAAAATTGGTTAAACAGTTAAGGTAGTGCATCAGTAGCCTAACCTGATGGGAGAAGAGACTGGTAACAATTTTATCAATCAAGTAAAAAGCATTTATTAAATGCTTACAACATATCAGGCATTTTAAATTCTGGGAAAACAAAGAAAGGTAAATAGAGTTCTATAGATATTTCTCAGTTTTATAGCATATATTTGTGTGTGTGTATGTGTGTGTGTAAAATAGTCAATAGGTCTATGAAAAGCAATTTAATGAGTAAATTACCAAAATTACAAGTAATGAAATGTTAATAGTGAATATCAAATAAAATAATGTCAAATATTGAAACATAAGCATTTCATTGAGGACAACTGCTGATGATAACAAGTCTAACGAATAATACCGTGGAATCTGTAGAAGCTTAAAATGTCAAGAAAGCTTCATGGTGAAGTGGAAAGAATACCACATCCAACTCTTGCACTAAATCATGTCTTCTTAGCAAGTCATTTAACTAAATCTATAGACTTTATTTGGTAAATTTATGAAAGCAATGTTTTCTGACACTAATGTAAAGCTAGCCTTAAAGTCAGGAATAACTGACATATATATGACTGTGTGACCCAGAGAAAGTAACTTAACCTCTTAATATTTAAGGCAATACTTTAAGATTATAAGTTACAGTGAAGCTGCTAGCTTGCATTATTGCAGGGAGGTTCTTCATAAGGAAATTCTCTAAATAAATAAAATCAATGGTTCAGACACTATCTCTATGGACCTCACCTGGAAAAAAAAATCTATAGACCTCAATTTTCACATCTATAAAATAAGGTGGTTTGTTTATGTTCCTTGCAGTGTTAACATTTTATCGTTTTATATCTCATAATCCTGGAAATGCATAGCCTTATAGAGTGATAGATGTAAAAAAAAAAAAAGGATCATAGAGGTCATTTAGCTCAAATCCTTTATTTAAGCATGAAGAACTGAAGTACAGATAGTTCAAGAGACTTTCTTGAGCTCATATAGCTAATTAGTAGAAGAGCCTATGTTTCTTGACTTCTGGGTCATTAAGTTCTCTATTATACCATATTGCCTTCCAACAACAAATCAGTCAAAGAGAACAGAGATCATGAAATGGTATAGGAAGTAGGAGGATGTGGTAATCATGTGTTAAGACTTTTGGGGGTGCGTTCTCTCTCTACTAAAAGCAAAGTAGCTTATAGTTTGTGGCATACATTGTTCATGACAAGTAGAGTTGCTATTCTGAGCCCAATCTTGACCAAAATTAGAACTGACTGCTGAAAGAGAAATGGCAGAAACTTTACTTGCTAGGGACCAATCCAGAGCATCTGTGTAATAGAAGAGAGCATAGCTTTATCCAGCTTCACCAGCTGGATAAAGAGAATGATAATTGATAGAGAAGTCAGCATACAAGGGATCAGAAATGTGCAAGAATGAAATTCTGGAGAGGCAGAAAGAAACACGTGTTTTTAACATGGCCAATATAGGGATTTGTTTTACTTGACTGTATCCTTGTTATATACTATTTTCCCCCACTTCAAAAAAGGATTGGGAGGGAGAAAATAAATGTTTGTTAATTGAATTCAATATAATAAAAAAAATTAAAGCTTAAAGCAGAAATGATTCTGATGAGGAAAAAAAGTAAACCAATGAGAAATTATTGTTTAGCTCAAATTCATGAAAGCATTATCATTATGAAAGAGTAGTATTGTGTTATAACAACTGTGCCAAGAATATGCAAACCCAGAATGAACTGAGCAAATTCTCAATGTGTAATTTTAATTTGATGGGGACAAAAGAAGGAGCAAGGAAGGGTTAGAAACCTTATATGGATTATGTGCAATGATCATCACAGATGATGACAAGAAGGCTAAGCTGCTTGACTATTATTATATTTCTGTTTTCTTAATCAAAGTGCTTTGGACTAAAGAAAATAGAATGGATATGCTTAGCAGAGAGTAGAAACTCATGATATATGGACAATGATAGAATTTATTTGACCTCAATGAGTTAGCAATCACAGACAACCTGAGAGAAGAAAGAAAAAAGGCGATTTGAATATTATGCTATTGTCATTGATCTTTGAAAGATATGGAAGTGCAGGAAAGATAGTGAAGACTAGAAAAGAGCAAATACCTTCTTTTAAAAAAAAATTAGGCAACAGAAATGAGTCTTCAAACTGTATACCAGTGAGCTTCACTTTTATTGATAATAGAATTCTAGAACATACTATTAAGAAGATGGTTTGTAAGCATTTAGAAAAGGAAGCAATGTCAAGGAATGAAAATATGAAGAATAGATCATTACCAAGCTGATTTCATTTCCTTTTTTTCCTAGGGCATAGATTCTAGTTAACCAGGGAATTTTTGTAAATATTGTATATTTAGATTTAAGCAAAGCATTTGACAAAGTCTCTCATGCAGTATTTATGAAATGAGATGAAATAGGTAAAAGTAGAGATAAATGGATTTG